>CM061532.1:57412443-57472476 GCA_030545055.2 Neoaliturus tenellus
GATGCCTATGGCGGTCCGTCCCGATCGTTCACGTTCAACGCGCGGGAGCGGACTGCGAGCCGGCTCTGGCCGGACCCCCTTATATCCTCACCGGGGCTGCCACGCCCAGGATATCAGGGGTGGGGGTGGGGGTGGGGGTGGGGGTGGGGGTGGGGGTGGGGGGTGGGGGTGGGGGTGGGGGTGGGGGTGGGGGTGGGGGTGGGGGTGGGGGGGGGGGGGCACTTCTCGTCCGGAGCAAAAAACTTTTTGGTCAAGGTCAAAAATTTTTCCGAAAAAAAAAGTTCTCGGGGGGTGGGGGAGGGGGAGGGGGTGGGGGTGGGGGTGGGGGTGGGGGTGGGGGGGGGGCACTTCTCGTCCGGAGCAAAAAACTTTTTGGTCAAGGTCAAAAATTTTTCCGAAAAAAAAGTTCTCGGGGGGTGGGGGAGGGGGAGGGGGTGGGGGTGGGGGTGGGGGTGGGGGTGGGGGTGGGGGTGGGGGTGGGGGTGGGGGGTGGGGGTGGGGGGGGGCACTTCTCGTCCGGAGCAAAAAACTTTTTGGTCAAGGTCAAAAATTTTCCGAAAAAAAAAAGTTCTCGGGGGGTGGGGGAGGGGGAGGGGGTGGGGGTGGGGGTGGGGGTGGGGGTGGGGGTGGGGGTGGGGGGGGGGGGCACTTCTCGTCTGGAGCAAAAAACTTTTTGGTCAAGGTCAAAAATTTTTCCGAAAAAAAAGTTCTCGGGGGGGGGGGGGGGCACTTCTCGTCCGGAGCAAAAAACTTTTTGGTCAAGGTCAAAAATTTTTCCGAAAAAAAAAGTTCTCGGGGGGTGGGGGAGGGGGAGGGGGTGGGGGTGGGGGTGGGGGTGGGGGTGGGGGTGGGGGTGGGGGGTGGGGGTGGGGGTGGGGGTGGGGGTGGGGGTGGGGGGGGGGGGCACTTCTCGTCCGGAGCAAAAAACTTTTTGGTCAAGGTCAAAAATTTTTCCGAAAAAAAAGTTCTCGGGGGGGGGGGGGGGGGGGGGGCTCGCTAAACTTTTTGTCGGGGGGGGGGGGGTCAAGTGGGTCAAGGTCACCCACTACACTTCTACTCTAAGTGTTAGCTATACCCCCTCCACAACCGAGTCCCTAGGCTGCACAACACCGCTCCGCCAGTATGTCTCCAGCTTCCATGCGGTGCACCTCGCTGTTTTCTAACTCTCTATATGTAAGTATTTTTACAAGTCTTGAATATAGGTCACTACACTTTAACTCTGGGACAATATCGACTTGTAGTATTTCAGTGTTTTGACTCAAGGTCATCACACTTTAACTCTAGCACGCCGGTTATCGTACCAGAGGTGCTCACTAACCTAACTTGTAATGTTTAGGGTGGCGTTTTCACACCACGTAGTATCGCCATGAGTGTTCAGTCCAGATTTTAAGTTAGATTAATTTTACTGTGATCTTTTCCAATTCATTTTGCCAAAGGATGAGATTTCTTTTTATATATCGGTATTTCTTTAGAGTTATTGGAGATTTCTTTTAGGTTATTGGAGATTGCAGGGATACAATTAGTTTATTTTACACAACTCTTTATCTTGGAGTTCTTCCACTTTGACTTTACTTCCTCGCCCCTCACAACCTAAGCTGTACAGTAAGGTTTCTTCTAGTGCCAACTCGGGCTGAGAGTACAGTGTGTTGACTGTAGGACAGTTCATGGTGAAGTGATGCGATACTCCAGTGTACAACCTCACCTTCCCCCCACCACTGTGACCTTCCCCCACTCCTGCTATTACCCCCTCCACTTTTGCCCTGGCTCATGCGCTACCAACAGTCTCTCAGTATTGTGCGGACTTTTGTGAGGGGAAGCCATGTCGCGAGACACTTTGGGTAAGAAACTTGGCCGTGTTAAGTCTTTATTGGCTGCTCAGTGTCCACCGCTCAAGGTCAAGCGGGTTTCGACTTTAGCTAAATGGCGTAAGCTGTTGCGCGGACACCCTAAGTTTTATACCAAACAGACTAATGTAAGTTTTACTGATGAAGATTTGTTTAGAATATTGGAAGAAATGACTTTTCCTTGCAAAGTTCAGTTAGTTACTCCCATTCCTGACGGTTTAGAGTCTTAGTCTCTCGAGCCAATATACCTAGAGTGCGCGGGGCTGGACAGTCAGTCGCTCGGTGTCTGTCGTAGGGTGCGCATCGCGGTTACAGTAATGATGAAACGCGGGAGTTGTATCGGTTCAAGGTCACTCGAGCGGTGTCACATGACGGTTTAGGCAGAGTCACGTTGCAAACTTTGAGTTTCCTTGGCACTTTTGCTGTTTCTCGTCTAATTTCGCTCCAAGTCGTCAAGGTCATTGAAACCTGACTAAAACTCGGAGCGTAGTGCGAGAAACAGCAAAAGTGCCTAAAAATTTTAGGTTTCAGCGTGACCTTGACCTTTGTGACATCGATGACGTCATAATGGTGACGTAAGGGGTGATGACGTCATCGCCACGTCATTTCTGCAACGTCATGGGTGTGACGTCACAGAATGACGTAATTGGTGATGACGTCATCGATTGCATCATCGATGACGTCATCGATGACGTCATCGGTGGGGTCATTGACCTCGATGACGTCATCGCTCAGGTGACCTTGAACTGAGCCAGCTCCCGCGTTTCTCCACTACTTAAACTCTTTAGAGTTTGGTTCTTTTGTCATTTCATACTCTTCAAAAACAATTAAAAACAACGATTCATAGATTTAATAACCTATTTAATAAATCAGATATCAATACTTATGTTACATTACATATATATTTTGCTATTATAATAATAGTGAATATTAAAATATAAAATAATTGATGACGCAAAAAAAATCATGAAAATTAATAAGCTGTTAAAAAACGCTTCAATGCAAAGTATCAAAATGAAAAGCATGAAATGTGTTATACAAAACCCGATGATCCCCAGTGATTTTAGTAAAGATTTATAAAGTCTTGATGAGCTTTTAACGACCTCCGTTTGAGTGAAAGTTATCTTGGATTTGCCAGAGATCATGACTCTTTCTCTTTTCTTCTTTTTTTTACGAGGATCTTCAATAATGCATAGCATTTGAAAAATATTACAACACCATTAGAATATCTGACATCCTAAAAAAGATGTAACAAGAAATCAATCAACTAAGGTACCTTGAAAATGCAGTAACAAAGTGAAATTCCATTAGGTTATAAGCAATTTTAAACAAAATCATCAAAATTAAAACAAAGAATTAAGAGTCAATTAACAAAAACAAATTGGAATCAATTCTTTTACAAGGTGACCCAAGTTTGTACTTCTTATGAACTAGCATTAATATTGAAATAGATCATTTGTTTTATAAATTTCATTGAATAAAACATCGATTTCAATGGAGTACATCTGACGTCATGATACAACCTGACTGTTTAAAATGAACTATTTGATTATCCTACCGTAACATAACTCTAGAAAACAAAGTTTAAAACAACTCCCTTAAAAATCTACCAAGTCTAACGTATTTATAACCACAACAGATATAGAAAGTCATTATATGATTTCAATTTATAACATAGTTATCGTCGTTTCCCATTGCGGTCCATTAAATTTGGTTGAGTTTTACTTTTGAATTATTCTAGAATAATTTTTCATTCAATATTAGTAATTATTGGCAATGTATCTGAACTAGGACATAACTTGCTTGGGAACAATGTTTGTTCTTATTTATAATGTATTTCCTAAATTTTAATTTATACTACTATAATTTTGATAAGACTGAAGCGAAGTTGAAACGTAAATTTTTTACATAAAATTATTCAAACTCGATTTCAATTGCACATTTAGATTTGCAATTAAACTAATATTTGTGCTATTATATCACTCATAATTATTAAGATAAAATCAACTTAAATAAATTTTTTATTGTGGCCTATGCAGTTTCAAGACCAGAAAAATAAGGCCGCTCGTTACGTGTATTTATTTTGAAATTGCACGTTTTGGCTAAATAAAGGCATACCATAAAGTATGTGTATGCTAAACTTAATTTTCAAGGAGGTAGATTCGTGCCTCAGGGGAACATCCGTCGAAAATAAAATATGAAAATTCGCTTTTGCGACTGCCTTACTTGAATACTAATACGTTTGCTCTCTGAATATTTTTATTTAATACTATAGTGAAGTGTGTGCAAAGTATATCACAAACACAATATTTTTAAATAACTTAATTTTTTTATATTTCATTGTAAAATATAGAAGTAATAACAAAGTATATTTTAATAAATGTATTTTTTTAAATCTGGGTTAACATTACGATTGAACTCTGATACTATTAAAATCATTGATTTTGTCCTGTTGCACTTCAAAATTAATTTAAAATTAAAATACTGCACTGGAATATCTCTCGTTTAGCCTTGTTAACAAATAATCTTGGTTATATTTAGTAATACTATCAAACTAATATAGAACTATTTTTAATTATTATTAAAATTTTTATATATATATTCTCTATGAATAATTTATGAACATGTGAGTTACAAAACAATTCTTAAGTGAACCTTCACTAACTTATTTAAACACTTTGTTAGAAACATTTTTCAAAAGTAGGGAGAGGTTGATCAAGAATAATATTATGAAATTCGGTTGAATTTCATTTTGTTAAAGAAAAGCCCCAATGCCCTTGCAAATATATTTTCCAAGAAAGCAAATCAAACAGAAAGGCGAAATCGAGCGCAAGATGGCTTTAGTGCCGATGACGATACAAATTGAAATGATGCGTCCCCGATAAACAAAGATTGACAAGCTATTTTGTCACGGAGATTTATATACTTTTCCTTTAAATAAGATTGAACTTCTAAGATACTTCATTGAAAATTATCTGTAAATTTTTAGTTAAAAAATTTTGTTGATAGCTTAAAGAATTGAAATGTTTTCTGACATATGTATGTATCACGGGCCAATTCATAAATAATAACAATTTGATGTAAAAGCCTGCCCGCAACTAACTGTCGCAGTAAATTTAAGATATTATTTTTTTTCAAGTATAATTTTAATTTCTTAAATTACGTGTTTGACAAAATATTAACATTTTTTTTTTTTGAGGGATAGGCGGAAAAATGCATTACGCACACAGGTGGCCAGCCTGTAGTGTGGGGCTCCCCTGAAAAACGGGTTTACCCTCTAAAAAACCTCCTCTACTCTTTAGGAATCTAACCTGGAATTGTTTATCACATTACGTCAGGCTAGGCCTAAATTTGGCTTACGCCCGTGGGGCTCGCTCCTTATCCAGCCGCTCGGTCAAGGGATCTGGGCCACTTCGCGGTCCAGATCTGTTTTCTTTTATAGGAGGATGCCCCGGACGAACTGTGACAAACAATCCCAGTTGCCCTCATCCTCCAAAATCTTTTGGCAGACCGAGTCCACCGAAAATGCACCAAAGATTTGTGTGGCCTCCAGGTGGGGCCCTTCCGAACGGGGACAGCGGAAGAAAGTGTGTTCCGCATCGTCAGGAACACCCGGGCAATAAATGCAGTTGCCCCAACCGGTTCAGGTACGACCGAAAGTAGCCGTGACATGTCAAAAATTGGCTCAGGTAGTAGTCCACCTCCCCATGCCGCCGTTCCACCCATGGTTGGACCTGCTTGATAAGTCGCGCAGTCCATCGTCATCGGGTGTCGTGCTCCTAGCTGTGTCGCCACTACTGGAAGGTTCGGGAGCGCTCTTCTGTTCTTGCCGTGTCCTTGCCGATCTCGCCTTGTCTCTGATAAATCGCTTTCCTCTCCCCTGCCAAGAGCTTGACATCGATGACTCCGGCGACCACCAGGACGGCAGGCTCGGACACTGTCCGGTAGGCGGAACGCACCCGGAGCGCAGCTTGACGCTGAACCCGGGCAAGTCGCAACCTGTAGCACTCCTTATCTAGAGCGCCTGCCCACACCTCTGCCCCGTAAAGGAGCACGGAATGGACCGCGGACATCAACAGACGTCTTCTGCTGGATCGGGGACCCCCGAGATTGGCCATAAGCCTACTAAGGTAAGTGACTACCTTAGCGGCCTTGTCCGCCGTACGGAAGATCTGATCCCTCCAGCTTAACTTGGTGTCCACCATAACCCCGAGGTATTTGGAGGCACGAGTTGATGTGACCACCTCCCTTCCCACTCGAAACGGGACGACGGTGTCGATCCTCTTCTTCGTGAGAATCACGATCTCCGTCTTACTGAGAGCAAGCGAGAGACCATGATCGCATATCCTGTTTTTGACCACCCGCATAACACGGTTCAACTTCATCTGGGCCAGCTCAACGTTGCGTGCAGCAATGAGAGCTGCGACGTCATTGGCGTTCCCAACCAAAGTGGTTTCCTCAGGCATCTCGGACCTCAGGGGGCTGTCATAGGCAACGTTCCAGAGATCCGGGCAGAGTATTGAACCTTGTGTGGCACCAGAAGTGACTTCCATCGTCCGCGTTCCGTCCCTTGTGTCATAAATCAGGCTTCGAGAGTGTAGATAATCCTCGATGAGCCGTAAAAGATATGCAGGAATACGAAAGGTGTTGCAAAGCACATCCAACATATCGACCCAACTCGCCGAGTTGAAGGCATTCTTGACATTAAGCGTAACAAGAAGCACTACTCGGCGGGAGAAATGGTTGTGGCTCTCGGCTCTCTCCACAGCTCTCTGAACTTCGGTGACAGCGTCGATCGTTGACCGTCCCTTTCCGAAGCCGTACTGACGGGGGCATAACTCCCCGGCAGCTTCCACGGCAGAAGTCAGGCTGGAACGGATCAGCTTCTCAAACAGCTTCCCAGCCGTGTCCAACATGCAGAGAGGCCTGTGGGACGACGGCAGCTCGGGATCACCTTTGCCCTTGCTGATCAGTACAAGCCTGGCTGTTTTCCAGGGAGCCGTAAACACCCCTTCAACCAAACAGGCATTGTACATTCTCAACAACAAGTCAGCGTTGATTGAAAATACTTTCTTTAAAGCCTTACTGGGAATCCCGTCCGGGCCAGGAGCCTTGTTACTCTTCAGGGAGAGAACGGAGGTTTCCAGCTCCTCGAAAGTGAAGAGTGGAACGTCCTCTACCCGTCCGAAGTCAACCGGCGGTCGCTGTGGATGTTCAGGAAACAACGCAGCGACGATCCTCCCCATGGTGGCGCCCTCCATGATGGAAGGTGGAGAGCGTGCGCCGAGTTTCTGTGTTACAAGTTTGTAACAAGGCCCCACGGGTCGGAGTCAACGTCGTTACGAAGTCTCCTCCAGCTATTCGCCTTGCTCCTGTTGATCGCCTGGCGGAGAGATTTTCTCGCAGCTTTATAGGCCTCCGACTTACGAACTCTGTCTGCTTGAATTCTCGCTCTTGTGGTGGCTCGTCTAGTTCTTAAATATGTTCTTCTGAGTTACGCAATCTCTTCAGTCCACCAGTAAACGGGTTGTTTGTCGCGTCGGGGTTTCCTTCGCGGCATAGACTGGTCGCAGGCCGAGTCGGTCAGTTCCATCGTGGATGTTACTAGTGCCTCGGCCCTAGCCTCACCAGGATTCCCCTGCGCTCCCCGAGAGATGGCTTCGGTGAACTTGACCACGTTTAGTTTGTTGGTGTTCCACTTGCGTGGCCCTTCCCGAGATGCGGAAACTCGACGATTTGCCTGATCATGCAGGTCAAACACGATGTATTGGTGGTCGCTACCCGTGTAGTCCTCAACTACCCTCCAGCCAGAAATCCTCGGAAGGAGCGACTCAGACGCAAAGGTGACGTCGGGGATCGTGCCTCTCTGCCCGGGGCGCCGAAAAGTAGGTGTGTCGCCCTGGTTGAGGACGACAAGACCGGCCCTGGCGATGAAATCCCGGATGTATTTCCCCGGGAGCTGGTAGAGGGCATTCCTCACTCGACGGCCCTGGCGTTGAAATCGCCACCAACGACGACATGCCCGGTGGTGCTGAGATTTGTGCACGGAATAAAGTTTGGAATGGCGCCCAACGTGTTGATTGAGTTATTATTGAGTTGTTAATAATTTTTATTTGATCAGAAAATTGTTGCTCATGAATTTGACATTTTCTGATAATTTTGTGTCTCTGTTAACCACTGTATGCATTTTTCCGTCTCTCTTTGGAATTTAATTTCAACAATAAATATGAATTCTCACCATCTTCGGAAATCTGAAGTCCAATATGAGTTGAATATTAGAGGTCAACCTACTGATGGAACTGCTAATGACTTAAGGAAGCGCTTAAGCCAATGCTTTGCTGGAAATGTTGGAGTGGATTTCACTGTTGTTCTGACTTTGGATCCTGAGGTTGAAATTGAAAAGTACGAAGAGAAATTTGAGGACCTTTCATCTTTGGTCGATGAATATGATGGAAACGGGAAGGATCGAGAAGGTCAACGGCTACTTGCAAGGCTTGGACATCTTAGTATGCGGCTTGATAGAATCCCAATTAAAGAAGCTAATAAAGAAGAGGAGTTAGAAGGTAGACGAACAGAGTTACTAACAAAAACTAAGAAATTAATTGATGTGGTTACTGGGAAATCAAATGAATCTACTATGGAACACCCAGACGAAGATGAGGAAAGTGAGAAAGAAGAGGATAAAACACCAGCTGAAGAGCAGAAGGCAGAGATTAAAACTCAAGTATTTATGTCTAACACAGCCAATGCACCTGAAGCTCCTGCAGAATTGAACTTAGAGCAGCGAAAGCAGACTACACGGCTAGTTCCTAGTCTACTTCAACCTCCGTCTATTAATCATTGCGCATCTCATCCTACCAAGGGGACTACCACTTCTAGTTCTTCATCTAAAGACATTGCCCAAAGGACAAAAGCTATTCCAGTTTATAAGTGGGGACTCCGCTTCAGCAATGAACAAGGACAGAGTGTAGGAGCATTCTTGCAACGTGTTGAAGAACTCAGGAGAGCTAGAGGAGTTACACATGAGGAACTCTTCAACTCAGCAGTGGATCTTTTCTCTGGGTCAGCCCTAGTTTGGTATAGGTCTACAATTGGCAGGATAACCTCTTGGGAATCACTATGCTCAGAAATGAAAATTGTTTTTCAATCAGCGGATCATGATGTTAGGCTGCGACAGGAGATATTTAATAGAACACAAAGAGAAAACGAATCAATAGATCTTTTTATTGCTTGTATGGAAGGTCTCTATGGGAGATTGGCAAATAGTGTTCCTGAAGAAACACGTCTTAAGCAAATAGTACATAACCTCCACCCTCAACTGCAGGATCGTCTAGCCTTATTTGAAGTTAGAAGCATAGAGGAACTTCGTCTACTTGGAAGAAAGGCAGAGATGGGTCGACGCAGAGCCACAACCCCACGTCCCTCATCAACCAACTTTACGAGTCTAGAACCTGACTTATCATGCAATGAGTCACACCAATCAAAACGAAATCACAATGGGAAAGTAGCAATCCTCCAAGCGAGAAATCCTCGAAGAACTTTAAAGTGCTGGAATTGCGAAGGAGAAAACCACCGTTTTACATCATGCCCTGAACCGAGAGTTTAATTCTGCTATGGGTGCGGAACAAAAGGCACGAAGAAACCTAATTGTATCAAATGCAACACCCCAAAAAACGCTCGAGGGTCAACTTAAATCAAGCTGGCTCCCAGGATAATACTTTGAAGAATCTTGTTCAAATCATGCCAAAAGACACTAAATTAGATTATTTGTTAGAAACAGTAAATGACGACTTTAGACCTTACCTTGATGTGAGGGTTTTCGGAAGAAAAATTAGAGCTCTATTGGACTCAGGTGCGTCTAGAACCATTCTGGGAAAAGAAGGATTATGGATACTAGACAAATTTCCTGCGAAGTTGTCAAGTGCAACAAACCATTTCATTGAAACGGCAGATGCGAGTAAATATCATGTTCAGGGATTTGTGACTATACCAATTGGCTTAGAAGCTAGAACTAGAGATATAACATTGCTGGTTGTACCTACACTAAACCATTCATTGATATTGGGAATTGATTTCTGGAATCGAATGCAGATTATTACCGATATGTCAAATAAGACTTGGGAATTTTCTCTGAACATCAAATTAAGCTGTATACAGGATGGCAAGGGAATCATGTCTGATGAAAACTTAACTAATAAGGAAAAACAGGAACTTAAGGATTTGGTAGATGAACATTTTTCAAAAACCACAGATGTACTTGGAAGGACAGATCAAGTCCAACACTTTATTGATACTGGTTCCGCAACACCAATTAAACAACGATATTACCAAATATCTCCAGCTCGGTAAAAGCTAGTTATCGAAGAATTAAATCGTTGAGCTGCCTAGAATGAAAGTGGTGTAAGTCAAAATTTTACAAATTTGAGTTAGATACAAAAATAGGTTTCTTTTTAGCTCCTCTACTCATTATGATAGTGGTGTAAGTCAATAGTTCAAAAACTGACCACCAGGAGCAGCACCAATAATATCAACAAACCAAAACAGCTGTTGGACTGAGAATGATAGTGGTGCAAGTCACATATTGGAGTGACAAGCTATAAATGTTTTTATCTAGTGAGTTATGGAGCACAACTGTGATTTTATGATATTTAAGTGATAATGAAGGGTAAATAATAAGGGTAATGACGATAAAGTAGAAGACCCAGTGACATAATTTTGTGGTGTAAGTCAACTAAAGTCATTCAAGACACAGCGAAAAGTGGTGTAAGTCACTCAAATCCATAAAAATCAATTAAAAAATCAGCCTAAATGTATGTGTTATGCTGAATAAACAATTAATTACAGTATTTGGCTTTTCTACAATCCAGAGTACAATAAATTGTTTCTATATATGTAACCAAGATTTTTTAACAGTTAGTTTCACAAAAACATTAATAACTCAAAACTAAGGTTCAGTGACTTACACCACTTTCATTCTAGGCAGCTCGTATGTTAGAGTGGAAGGTGGTTGAGCCATCCAAAAGTCCATGGTCTTCACCATTTCTGTTATTAGACAAGCCAGATGGAACTCATCGTTTTGTAGTTGACTTTAGAAAACTTAACCAAGTTACCAAGAGAGATGCCTACCCACTTCCAAAAGTAACGATGATCCTGGATCGTCTTAGAGATGCACGTTATCTGTCCTCACTCGATATCAAACATGCATATTGGCAAATACTCTTACATCCCAGTAGTAAAGAAAAGACAGCATTTACAATACCTGGCCGAGGGCTCTTCCATTTCAACACTATGCCATTTGGACTCAGCAACGCGCCGGCAACCTGGCAGAAGTTAATCGATAATGTCCTTGGAGCTGACCTTGAGCCTTATGTACTTGTATACCTCGATGACATAGTAATACTGACCCCTACTTTTGATGAACATCTGAGGGTACTCAGAGAAGTATGCTAAACTCACCCTGAACAAGGAAAAATGTAAATTTTGTAGACCTGAATTGCGCTACTTGGGTTATATTGTGGACAAACATGGTCTTCGAGTAGATCCTGAAAAGATTGAAGCAATTCTAAAGATACCTGCTCCAAGAAACGTTAAAGAAGTGAGAAGATTCTGCGGCACAGCATCATGGTATCGAAGGTTTATAGAGGACTTTGCTACACGCATGTACCCCATAACAAAACTATTGAAGAGGAATACAAAATTCATCTGGACTCCTGAAGCGCAAGAAGCATTCGAGGATATCAAGAGCTGTTTGATCAAATCACCAATACTTACATGCTCAAACTTCGAGAAACCCTTCTCCATTTCCTGTGATGCTTCTGCTGTTGGAATAGGAGCCGTGTTAACACAAGAAAGTCCCACTGGTTCAGGAGAAGTGGTAATCGCATATACAAGCCGTACCCTCACTAAGGGAGAGCAGAAATATTCAGCGACAGAGAGGGAGTGTCTGGCGACTATTTGGGCAGTGGAAAAATTCAGGCCATACATAGGAGGAACCCAATTCACAATTATAACGGATCATTATAGCCTTCTATGGTTACATAATTTGAAAGATCCCCAAGGGAGATTAGCAAGATGGGCTCTCAGAATGCAGCCATGTAATTATATCCTTATTCACAGAAAAGGTAAAGACCATGTTGTACCGGACATGCTTTCTCGTATCCCTACAAAAGAGCTGGTGGAAGCCATCGAGGAATGTAAAGAAGAAAGTGCTGACGAAATACAAGAACCAACAGATAAGTGGTACTCCAAAATGAAACGTCTTGTAGCAGAGCGAAGTGAAGATTACCCAACCTGGCGGGTTCAAGATGGAAAATTAATGAAGTTAGTCATTGAGAAGATCAAGTTTGGAGATGACAACGGAGAATGGAAGATTAGTGCTCCGAAAGATAGGAGATCAGATCTTTTAAAGGAAATGCATGACTCTGTAACCGCAGGACACATGGGAGTTTCAAAAACCTACCATCGGATCAGGAAACAACACTACTGGCCAAAAATGCGGCAGGACATAGCCAAATATATCAGGAAATGTGAAATATGTCAGACCACTAAATATGATCAAAACAAACCTGCAGGATTTTTGGGTAAGAGAAGAAGTGTAGATCAACCATGGGTGATGCTCAGCACTGACCTAATAGGACCGTTCCCTCGCTCTACCAGAGGATACAAATATTTGCTTGTCGTGACGGATACCTTTACAAAATTTACTTTGATGTTTCCCTTAAGGGCAGCTACTGCTTCTGCTGTCGCAAGACATCTCGAAGAAGACGTCTTCATGGTGTTTGGTGTTCCCAAGTATGTTTTGTGTGATAATGGTTCAGAATATGTGGGAAATGCTTTGAAGAAGCTGATGAAGGAATATGAGGTGAAGCTCTACTTAAATGCCAGTCGCCACCCCCAAGCAAATCCAGTAGAAAGGACTAATAAAACCATTGTATCAATGATGAGTGCCTATATTGGTGAAAACCATCGTCACTGGGATAAGGAACTTCACCACATTGGATTTGCCTTGCGTTCGGCGGTACA
The DNA here is from genome assembly GCA_030545055.2 of Neoaliturus tenellus. NCBI lineage: Eukaryota > Metazoa > Arthropoda > Insecta > Hemiptera > Cicadellidae > Neoaliturus > Neoaliturus tenellus. Next base: position 57,425,310 of record CM061532.1, read on the forward strand.
TGAGACAACAGGATTTTCTCCAGCCTTTTTGACTTTTGGCAGGGAGCTAAAGGCTACCTCCGAGGGATATACCCTGCTGAAGGATCAAAATTAGTTACCTGCTATGGAAGAAAACCATGGTGATCATGCCACCAAACTCCAGAAACTCAAGGATCTGATACCCTTGGTGAAGTCAAGGTTGGATGAAGCACACGACAAAAGCGAAGCCAGATATAACTTGAGACGAAGAAATGTGACATTCAAGGAAGGCGACTTAGTCTTGAAAAGGAACATCGCCCTGTCTAATGCGGCAGCTCACTTTACCTCAAAACTAGCACCAAGATTTGTCGGACCATTCCGAATCATCAAGAAATCATCACCAGTAACCTATTGCCTTCAGAACATGGAGGGTAAGGACGTTGGAACTTGGCATGTTCAGGACTTGAAACCCTACAACCATTGACTTCAAGAAAATTTGGGAAATTTTCTTTTGGCGAGGGGGGTAGTGTAACACTCTGTTGATTGTACCACTTGCAAGTACAGAGGTTGGCCCCCTCTGAATTAACAAACTGCTTGCTACCCACATCGCTACTTCAGTGTTTGCATTTTATCTTCCCACCGCTTGAAGGAACAACAATAATCCCAATTGGAACAACAACTGGGCCAAGTCCAGCAGTCCAGCTGCATGAGTCACCAGAACCTGCACAAGCCTGACAGCTGATAACGGGTAGACAGTTTCTTTAACTTTTATTCATTCGGTCTGGTGCTTCAGTCGTGAGTTGTTTGACCCTTTCCAGTATTGGATTTTTGCAAAGGTAAGATCAATTTATTAAAAAAATTATTACTTATGAAAAATAATAATAAAATAATATTGAGCCTCTACCATTCAATTAGTTTTGAAAATGATTTTCAAGTAATGTATAAATATTTTATTTTCTGAAAACATGAAAAATATAGTGAGGAAGAATTAATTAATTAATTCATAACATATGTGTTAACTGTTTTTTTGATTATACTTTTATAGTATTCTTAAATGATTAATTATTTTTATTAAACCTTCTGCTTGTACAAATTGATTTAAAATAGTTGCTGAGATTTAAGTTGTAAATTAATTGTAACATGTTGATGCAAGACTATCCTGTTCCAGACTTACAGCTCCTCTACTCTCCACTCAGCGAGGTGGCGCCCTTCCGCCCCGACCAACACAAGTAAAGAATTCAGAACAAGTTTTGTCAAACCCCTCCCTTCTCTGAGCCAAGCCGGGAAAACGTTACAACGCACTCCTCCGGGCTATCTATCTTGTCGACGGCCTCGTTGGGTGTGAGGTAGCAACTGAAGATAGTCACATCCCTACACCGAACCCAGACGAATCCTCGGCCGCGCCCGTGACTCCGCACCAAGACATCCTGTGTATTACGCGCCCAAAATGCAGCAGTACCGAGGCTGTCGGAGATCCAAATGTTTGATTCTCTGTCCCGATACTGTTCGCTAATAAGGAGCGCGTCAACACCGAGTTCTCGGGCGAGCAGATCTAGAAGGTTATCAGCTCCCCAGGATCTATGAAGATTGACCTGGAGGATGCGAATTACCGGCCGCTGCCTTTTGCCTGTTCAAGTGTGGCTCAGAAGGCACCGCACTGACCAGACTTGGGTAAGTGACCGAGGGCACTGGAGCCTGAATCCTTGCAGAGGAAGCAGGATGGGCTCGAGGAACATTCCTTGCGTTTGTGGCCCTGGCCTCTACACTGGAAGCAGTTGGCACTCCTGTCGGGCCCGTTACAGTTTCGGGAGGAGTGGCCGAAACCGAGACAGTGGAAGCATCTCGAAACTACCACCCTCCGTTTGAGCCTGCAACTGACCCAACCGACTCTGAGGTGCTGAAGGCTAAGCAGCTTATTGGCGTGCTTTTCGCTCATCTCGGCAACAGCCATCCGGAGTTGACTTCGGTTGGGCTTAGTCAGCCATACCCTCACTCCATCAGCCGGTATCTCCGGGAGTGCCACCTGGATCGCACGGGTCACCTCCTCTTCGGTGGAGAGGGCATCAAGGTCCCGAATCTCGACCGAACACTTCGGTTCTAGGGCCTTGATTGAGCCTTTATCCCCAAGTGCAGTCTTGAGGGAAGCGGCAAGACGAATCTTGTCACTCGACTTCTCCAGTTCGAGGAGGACATCCCCGTTATGGGTTCGCCGATTAGACTTGATAACGGTGTCGGTCTCTTCCGGTTTGGCCTGCGATCTAATCTGACCCAGAACATCGGCAAAAGATCACCCCCCCCCCCTAAGGGCTTGATCAAGATTGCCTCCGTCCTGGGCTTCTTAGGCCTGGGTTGTTTAGGCTTTCTGACAGACTTGCCAGAGGCCTCCCCAACCGGGTTTGAGACTTGCGTCCGCTCCACCCTCGACGCACTTTTCGAAGCTGCCTCCGCTTGCTTCTGCCTCCTCCTTTCCTTCTTGGAGAGGCGTGTCTTCCAGCCCCCCAAAGGTTTGAGGCAGAGTTTGCTGCCAAGGCAGGATTAGCCGCCGGAGCAGGAACCTCTGCAGGAGTAGCCGCTGGAATCACGGCAGCGCCCGGGGCGGATTCAGTAGCCTGGACAGGAGATGTCTGCAATGCCGCAGTGACAAAAACCGGTCTCGCCACTGAGTCCACCTCAACAAGCTCAGGGCTTCTCGGCGAAGAAACGCTCTGCCTCTTCTTTCGCTTTCTGGCTTGAGTCTGGGACTCAGCCAGGTGAGCTTGAGGCGAAGCAGAGATGACTCGGTTAGTGACATCGCGCTCCAGCTTCACTGCCTTTTGCCTGGTTTTCCGGCATTCCTCGATTTCTTCTAGAGCATCTTCGAGTTTCGGGATCCCCTCTTTTATCGCCTTGTTCACGTTCTTTTGGAGAGGGCTTTGGCCATTTCCTTCAAAAGAGCTTTCATCTTCTTCAGACATGAGTCTTCCTCCTCGTGGGCGTCGTACTGCTGCTGCCGAAGCATTTGCAGCTCGAATGCCGCACGAAGAGGGCTCCTCCTGGGAGGAATCCCTTGGGTATTGGCTAATGGTGTTGCCGGCTCGGCAACCTCCATCGCCATACCGATCTCCTCCTTCTTCTGTCCGGATTTGGACGACAATCCGGCACCACCAAAAGCCTTGAATGGCACCTACGGGGGCGGGGGGTGGTTTTAATACCCTTCTTCGGCGTACCAGTGTTCAAGGTTTAAGACCTCTGCAGTCTTGAGCTAAGCTTAAAGGTGGCCTGCTCTATCTCATCATCGTTCGTGTTTTTTGCTTTCATATTTACCATAAAGCATACAATAATCGTAACTTTCAAGAAGGTGAATTCGTGTTTCTGGGAACATTCTTTCAAAATAAACTAGAAAATTTGTTTTCCACTGTCCTCCCTTAGTTCTAAATTAATTGTATTTTAATTTTTATGTGCTTACTGCAGTTAAGTATGCGTAACAAAATACAAAGTAAATATTTTATTTATAAATTTAAATACACTTCACATTTTTATGAAAGAAAAATTTAGCTGCTAGAAAATAATTATAAGTTATTGTAATACTTATATATATATATATATATATATATATATATATATATATATATGTATATATATATATATATATATATATATATATATATATATATATATATATATGTATATATATATATAAATTTAACATACCACTGTAGGTTTTAACAGCATAATCGTCGTAAATTATCGTCGGAACTCATCATAATAGTACTTGGTTATATTTGGTTTGCCATTTGTTTTTTTTTTTTTTTTTTTTTTACTCTTTCAGTAGCTGAACTTAGGGGAGGCTCCACTTCAGCCTACAAATTTCCACACTATTCGGTTTTTCTTTGGTTTAACTTGAGCGCAGGAAAGAACGCTTGGAGATGTTTACTCGGAAACTAACTTCGGCTTAAAGAAACATTTTAAAGTCGTGGAGTGAATAATTATAAATTGTTGGAGGACAAATGTAAAATGCGTTGTAATTACTTAAAAAATAATAATTTATTTATTTAAATTAACCGTTGAATTATTGCCATTTTGATAGTTTTTAATGAGCTTTAGTTTCAATCCAAAAGGTATTTTAATCTATTTCTATTGGACCATAAACAATTTTTAATTTTATTTATGTGTATTATTTGAATACATTTTTTATAAATGTAATATTACATTATATATAATGACGTTATTAATTAAAACTAGCAAACAGCCCGTCAAAAATGACCGGTAGTTTTCATGATGGTTATTCATTAATTTTATGTTCATGTTTGAAAATGGTCACAGAATTTATTAATACACATTCAACATACTAATAAAACTTACATTTTCCCATTTCTTTTGCAATGTGAACCGTTATCTATATATTTATATATTAATAGGCAAGCATGTTTCGTTTCCTCCTTTTTTATCAGCTTGTGTGCATCGTAGGAGAAATCCACGCATACCGTTAGAAAGGTTCCTGTAGATGAGCAGAATCCCATTCTAATTCACAATGGACCCCAGGGCTACGCCCAACAGGCTCTCAAAGTTCCAATATTAATCTTATGGAGGAAGGAGAATTGATCATCTCATTAGACAGCTGTTGTTAAACAACTGCTAGAATAACAGAAAGAACATTTTATTCAGTTATTAATGTTTTTAAATTTCTTGGGTCCAGATCAACTGAAATGTTGGTCAAATTTCTCAGTGTATATTAATAGGCAAAGATGTTTCTTTTCCTTCTTTTTTCTCAGCTTGTGAGCAACGTAAAAGAAACCCGTGCATACCGTTTGAAAGGTAGTGTTTTATAGATGAGCAGAAGGTATTTTAATTCACATCGGCCCCCGAGGCTACGCCGTACAGGCTTTGAAAGTTTCAATGTTAATCTTAAGGGAGAAGGATAATTAATTGATCATGAAACAGCTGTTGTAATAAGAAATTTTATAGCAAATCAGGAAGAACAGTTTGTTTTATCTATGATTTGTTTAACTAATTATCTCAAGATCAACTAAATATTTAGTTGAATTTCGACCAGTGGGCGATTTCCTAGTCCTCTATAATAAGCAAGCATATTTGTTTTCCTCTTATTTTATCAGCTCATGTGCATTGTAGGAGAAATCCGCAAATACCGTTAGAAAAGTCCTGTAGATAAGCAGAATCGTATTTTAATTCTGGAGTCCATTCATGTTGGACTCCAGGGCTACGCCCCACAGGCTTTCAAAGTTTAAATGTTAATCTTTTGGAGGAAGGAGAATTGATTGAATCATTAGACAGCTGCTATAAAACAACTGCTAAAAAACAGGAAGAACAGATGTTTCAGTTATAAAATGTTTTTAAACTTCTTGGGTCCAGATCAACTAAAAGTTTGGTCTAATTTCGATGAGGAGGCGATCTCTAGTATATTATTAATAGTTTATAAGTTTAAATAGTCTATAATACTTACTATCATATGGCTTTACAATATAGTAGGCCTATGAGACTTTACAAATAAAGATAATGATTAAAGATTTAACCGTATTTCCATTTATTAAATTCCAGTTGTATGGCCAATTAACTTATTGTTATAATTCGGCTGACCCGGAGTCCATTTATTTTGCAAAAATTTCGAATTTGTATCTTATTTGTTAAACATTCGAGATTTACCAATCTGATTAAGTGTGTCTTCCTCCTCTGAAAATTTTGCCTCCTTACGTTCTTGTTTAATTTTGTTAGATCCACGCAGAGTCTATAACGTCCCCATTAGGTTTTGGTATCACCACCATTGCTGAGCACCATTCTGTGGGCTCTTCCACACTGTTCATGCATTAATTGAACATTGCTTTCAAGTTCTGACTATTCTATTCTACTGTTACTGCATTGTCCTCTAAGTCAATTGTATAGTAGGTATTTTACCTTCACTAAAATACTATTCAAAAAGTTTATTCTCTGTCTTTTGTTTTCACTTTATTTCCATCTCCTTTTCTTATTCTTAGTATTTGTTCTGATATATTTCAAGACTTATTTCTTCCAGTTCATAGTTCTTCATTTTCAAATTATTATACTTCATTGTTTATATCAGTGGGAACAATAAATCAACTGTTAAACATGTAGAATCATAAGCCTACACGACCTTAAAAGGATGAAAAATAAGAGTATAAGGACATTACATGGCTTAGTTGTAACAAAAATGAATGGAGTGAAATACGGTAAGGAGAATTTTACAATAAAAAAATTATGTTTATATATTTAAAAACATAAAGCTCATTAGGTGGTAGTTATAAAACATATGTGTAAACAAATATTAATAAATAACTCTTAAGTTTAAATACATAATTCAATCCATATGTAATATTGAATAAACTCTCTTTATAGTATAGAAACCAAAATTTTATTAAAGCATCAGCTGTTTATTCTATTGCTTAAAAAACCACTGCAACATTACGTGTCGTTGATTTAATTTGTATCTGTCAATTATCATAGAATTGGAAAGTTAGTTGTCTGTTTTGTTTACAAAAACACTTTGTAAAGCAGCAGTGGTGTCAAATTTCAATGTAAGATATGGATCACCTGGAGCAGTAAACAAACCGACAAAATCACGTCTTATATTGGTCTAAATAAGGTCTGAATTTCATTTTGCTGTTTTATGAGGCATTTTCCGAGGGATACCATATTTTTCCTGTCATCTAGGGGTCATAAGAAATCCATTAACACCAAAACGGCCTCAATCCGTTCAGTAGTTCTCTCCCTAGACCCTTAAATGCACTCTTTTATTATATAAGACTAGTTCTAAAAAGAGCAAGACGTAAATAATTAATTAGTTGTAGTGCACCAATCATCTGTTGCAATTAAGTAGTTTTAAAACATTACAATACAAAAATTTGAAAAAATACAATTCATGTCAATAAACCTCTGAAGTATTCTTTTACTAATACACCAATTACAACAGTTTTCAAATCATTATATGGATTTTAATTAATTACTACAATGTTCACAGTAAATTAAAGATCTTTTAAAACAACCCTACAATTTGCATGCCATCATAGTTAATTAAAAATTATTAATTAAAATGAAATAAACACTAAAATATTAATTCTTCATATATATTTCGGAACAATATATAAATATAATGGTGTATTTATCGATAATGATCTATACAAAAAAAAATACACAACACTAATTTTTTATGCTTTTAGATATTTAGTAGTTTATCGTTAACTTAAAAGACTAGGCCTATTTAAATGTTACAAAAATCAATTTAAAATCATTTTTATGTTTTAAAATGAACATTTAAAGCCTACTTCAATGTTAGTCAGATCAAACATAAAAAATTGTATATCATATATCTGGCAATATTCTTTTAAAGTTCTCAGAAAAGCAAAAATAATAAAATCTTTTGTATGGAGGTTGATATAGGTTAAAAACAATGTTTACTTTTATGTAAAAAATAAAATGGAAAGGTGCGATAACATCCAAGACGGTTTTAATGCCACCAAGATGGAAATTGAGGCGATGGTGTATAATAAGAAAGGCAAAATTGATATTATGCTTATAAAATATGTAAATTTTTTTTTTTACACTTACCTAAGTGATAGATGAAACCCACGCGACTAAATAAGTCAGCAGCTTAGAAAAATGCTTGACAATTTATATTTTTTGTAATATTTCAAAATATCCCAAGTTTGCTCTGAAAAGCTATATTAGTTATTCTCTCTAAGAATCAAGCCAATCAAGTGCTCTCCAGATCTCCGAAGGAAGTTCCTTTAAATTTACGGAAATGTATTCATCCGTTAGACTAAATAGTTAATGACAAAAGAATAGCGCAATAATTACATCCCAATTTATATTATACCTTTCCTTGTAGACAACATGCTATTTTTACATTGAAAGGATTTATTGACAGGTTTAGTTGAAGTTTAAGCCTTAACTAAAGTACAGAATGCAGCTTTCTTTACCTTCTGTTCCATAACATAGTGGGCCTGGGCTCACCTCCTGTTCCCGAGCAAAAATATTGATTGACCCCTCCAGGGGTTTGTAAGACGGTAGCCCACCTGCAAACAAAAACTGTTCTCCGTATGTGAGGTAAGGTATTGCATGAAATTTTTGTGTTTGTATAAAAAGTTATAAATATATAGTATAATTTAAATATTTAAAGATGTTTTATTTTTGAGGAAATAACACATTTTCGTATTACGATTGTCTTTACAGTATGTACAAACGTTGCATATTAGATATTTAGATCATTAAAAATATTATTTGTAAATAAATAGTTTCTAGGTTGTGGTCTTGGAATACATCATACAATCCATTAAGCCACCTACTGACCCAAAATAATACTTCAATTATTTAAATTTCCTCATAGAACCAATATTATATAAATATGTGAGTGCATTAAGTCAGTAAATATTTTAAGGACTTTACAAAAAAAAAAAAAAAAAAAAAAAAAAAAAAAAAAAAAAAAAAAATACTTTAGGCTGGTGGAATCTACTGGGTTATAAATCTATCAATGTAGATAAAAACAAGGGGAATGCTAGAATGAACAATGTAAATGGCCATAAAAATGTCAAGCAGAGCAGACAATTACATTGGCGACATTGATTAAGCAGGGATATCAAGTTTGGGCTGCGGTCTGGCCCCGGCGGACAAGCTCAACCCTTTCCATTCGAATGCTTTGCTACTGGACTAGTGACTGGTAATAAAAATGTTTTCTTTTAAAAAGTAAACATAAAATAAAGACTTAATAAATTGTTTTAGGAAAAGTTTAATTTAATTTTTAAACTCAAACATTGATGATTTCAAAGTGTAATCTGTAGATTTCCGTTTCAGTGTGATACTTACAGGTAAAAAACAGGCCAGAGAAAAGCATTTATATGACTAAAACGAAGAAGGGAGAATTCATCTGAAAACAAAGACATTTTATAAATGGAGTGCAGTATTGTTGGAATTATGCATCAAGTGTTCTTAAAAACAAAATGTAAAAAAGGGAAGAAGTTTTTAAAACGTAAAAAGTAATTTCAAATGTTTTTGTAGATTATTTATCACCTAATACAAGTGCAAAAACATTGCATTAAAGTATACTAGTACACGTGTTGTTCGAAATCGAGCAATTTATTTAAATACAGTACAAAAGTTACTTTAGCTCTAAATCAATGACATCCGACCAATCCAATAATGTGAATATATTTAATCTCCAATAACTACACATATTTACAGCTGATTATTAGCATGTGTTTCAAATGCTTTATTCAGTCCCCAATGTTATTTAAATGATAAATTTTGAAATTTCAATGTTGGATAGCGCCTTTATTTTCAGTCCGATTCTCATCAATTTTTGGCGAAAACAACTACAGATCAAGCCATCCAACGACACCACAAACTTGAAAATCGGTTGAAAATTGTAGGAGGAGTTCTCAAGACAAAAAAACCCTTAGCGTATTAAATTAGTATAGATTTTATATCAAACGAATAATGATAGTATACGATTTGAAACATTATTTTGGTATAGGCCTAGTGAAGTTTTTTATCTTTCGGAGCGACGCTATTTTTGTTCTAAAACTCAGTTCCACGAACGTTAAACGTTATTGAGCGACGAAAAAAATACACTTTTACATCTTTTGAACTCAGTACTCTTGAATAAATACTATAAAAAATAATGTTAATTTCTGTTGTAGTCCTCAATCAAATGCCCACTTTTTAATGGCAGTGTAAAATATATTTGTATATATTATTTATTTAATTAAATAATACGAAATTTCGTTCTATGTCAAGAAATAACTATTTTAAATTGAAACAAAAACAATTATTTTTTATGTTGTATATTTGTGTCGAGTAATTTAATAAAATATTTTAAAAATCTATATAAATTGTAAAAATCTGTTTTTTCACAATGCTTGAGAATTTTTCTGAAGAACATGATAGATCTTGAATTAGACACAAGTAAGTTAAAAAGATTGTTAAAAAGTTATTAAATGTAAAAGGCATTTTCAAAAAACCCTTTAAATGTATCTTTGCAAGAAATAAAGCACACATGTTGGGAATATGCCGTCTCACAATACTGACTATTACATACGTGAGAGAAATATGAAATTTTGGTGAGACTGAGTGGATTACAAAATGCAATTTCATACATGAATGTGTAAGAAAATAAAATGTATTTGAAAATAGATGAAAAGAAAAAGAGTAAGTAAAATATAAACAAAAGTTAAAGTTAAATAAAATTACCGAACTGGACTACGATAATTGTTATAATGTTTAATCGTTATAAACAAAATACTAGAACTCTATATAAAAATTATATTTTTGAAATTTTGTCATAATATTTTGACAAAAACCTAAAGTATTCTTATTATTTGAAAAACAAAATTGTTATTGCTTTAACATTTTTGTAAGACTATTCTTTCAATACTAATTTTTAGTTGTGAAAAAACTATTATGACATGCATTTATATTTTAACTAATAGGTAAGTTTTCTGTTTCATCCTATATTATTTTACATTCTTTTAAGTGTATGAAAAAATCTGGTATGGGCATTTCGATTACTCATACAACTCATATGTAATACCATAAAAATATTAAAGTCTCCTCGATTCAGTAAAATTTATTGGACGTCTTATAAAACATCCAGCGTTATATTTGTGAACGTTATTATTTTCTAACATTGTAATTATAGTTCCGGATATTTTGAACATTTATAAATATGTAATTAACTTGATTAAATACCATGAATAACAATAAAATAGTAGCATTAAAAATATTAACATGCAAATTAAGTTTTCATGGTGTATAATGTATTAAGTATTCCTCGGTAAACGGAGTTTTTTAATCGCCCGGATTATCCAGCTTAAACCAAATAAGTGCAATGGACACAGAGATATATGTATACAGAAATATATTGACTAAAGGGTTCTTCCACATGTTTCTACTTTTAAAGTTATATAAAATAAATTCATATTTTAATAATTTACTATTCTCACTAAAGAAAAATGATTTTAATTGAAATAAAATACAATTAATTATATTGTTGTTGAATCACAGACAAGGTAACCGAAACAGCTTGCAAATGCCTTTTTTCAAGATTCTGTCATATGTATAATTTATGTATCAGCTGTTTGATTAAAATAAAACCAAGTTGAAAGAACCTTTTCTTGTTTTGTGGGAGATGCGGGAAAAATGCATTACACACACAGGTGGCCAGCCTGTAGGGTGAGGCTCCCCAAAAAATCAGTTTACCCACTAAAAAATGATTTATTCACAATGATAAAAAAAAAAGAAAAATGCATTCATAAAAATGTTTTACTAAATTAAAATGATCCCCTGACAATGTATGGATTGAAGTGTGATAAATAATGCTCAGATTTTTCAGTCATATATTGTGGTAAGTTTATGTTTGATGTATGGGGAAGGGGGTTCCTAAGATACTTAGATGACCCACAAAAGACAAGTATTATATTTATAACGATATGCCTTAGTAAACATAATTGCGATCAAGGAAGAGTGTACAGTATGCCCATAAGTGAAACAAAACTCCACTCAGCGTTTTACTAACATACGTAACATTTTCAATTATTTCTCCACATCAATATGGCATTCACGTGAATGCCTAAAGTCACAACACATTCATGAACTGTTTTATGTGGGGTGAGTTTCGATATGTGTAGCATGGTATTCATCTAAACCCTTACATCCAAACACCTCCTCATGTTGAATTCCCCTCACGTACCTAATAGTCTGTAATGCTCTGGATCGTATTACATAATCTGTTCTACTTCACTCCCACAAGCATCATCGTTAACTATTCAACAGCATGGTTTTAAATACTAATAAACAACTAAGAGACAATAGAGAAACATTAGAATACTTGTATTATTTCTTTTAATTATCAGTGTTGGTTATTATTTTGTTCATATTTATTTTCATTTAAGTAGAACATATGTATGCATAGTGTTATAACACTATATATTATTTAATAATAAAACCCAAAATACAAATAACGAAAAATTGAGTATTTTTCTATTACTTTTTTTTATTAAGACTAAGAAGGGGGATAAAATGGAAGAAGGTATTTTTTCAACAATCCATACACTAAATACGTATTCAGTTCAATATTTATACAAAAGTTCCCTTAGCCCAAAAGATCATGTTTGTTAGTCAGTTTTTTATCAAAACATTTTTCCAAAGAATGAATACATATTCAACTAATGTACACAAAATAAATAATCAGAATTTTCACATTGATAGTGAAAAATAAAAAGTAAATATTTTAATTGGAAACGCACCGAATTAGTTGGAGTACTTTGAAGCGGTGATATTGAAGTTGTAACTGATCAATCTTGTGTTTATTTTTTGCAATATTGATTGAAAACCAAACAAAAAAAAAATGGCATGTGCTCATTCAGACACGATAAAATATCTGTCTTAGAATTAAGTTAACATTGTAACTTATCTTATCAAATAATATTGTAAGTGGAGTTTACCGTGGAAAATAAATAAACAAATAAATAAATAAGTAACAATGGCATTATAATGGATTTTGTGAAATAGAAAATAATCATATATTACAATTATATTAGTCAAGCTGAAAAACCAAATTCTAAATAAAATAGCGTCAAGTTCAATATTACTTCTATTCTGGATTGTCCATTTAGATAACCAACATTATTAGACTATTATTATTATTATTTATTTATTTATTTATTTTTTTTTTTTTTTTGAGAACGAGGTGGAAGCTATTTTTATGAATGTTGTCGTGGGAGGGCTTGAGTCATATCCAATCAACCCACACCTTCCCAGTCTTTGATCTCCCTGAAACTGTTTGTCACATTATTTCGGTGGAGTCCCTTGTTTTAGATCGTAGGAGCAGGCCTTTCAAGTTCTACCAGGAAAAGTCGTAGACTTCATTTGTTCCGTCGTTTCCCGTTCCGTTTTTTGTTATTAGGCCAGCTTAAAACGTGGCATACCCTGGAATCAGCGACATAATAGACTGAGGCGAATTACCCTTCCACTTCAGTACACTGTAGAGGAAGTAGTGACACGGTTTGGCACACATTGTAATCGTGTACTGCCTCTCAACATTTGCAGACCGATACTTGTCTGTGCACCACCTGACTACCTCACTGCCCATATTGCTCGATGCTATCTCATTGGATATCTGGGGACAGTAATCTGGTTCGTTGTTCGTCCCTGATGTTTTTTTTTTTTTTTTTTTTTTTTTTTTTTTTTTTTTTTTTTAGGTTCATTGACACTAGTCAACGGTTATACCGTCGGATACCTACTCTGGGTGCTTCTAACCCAGTTAATCGGGGCCCGAACTTCTTACCACCGATACCCACAAGGCTGTGTGCCATAAATGCCGAGGGTCGCCCGTGGCAAAGCAAAGTCCGATCTTTGCATCCAAGCTGCACTTCTTGACCAACAACCGATGTGGCTGCCTTCCTCCACACTGCACACTATATTGCACGGCCTTTTCAAACCCGAATTCGACACAGGGGTCCAAAATCAACATTGATAGTTATGTAGGTTGTGCTAGTAAATGAGGTTTGCGTTACGGTAACTAAATTTGGTTATGCACAATAGTCGTGCTTAATTTAAGTAAACGATCATTAATGTATAAATGATCGATATATGTACCAACCATCGATATATTATGTATGTTTCAGATGTAATAAAATTAACGATTTTATTTTGTAATAAAAGATTGCCGATGTTTGTGAATTTACATTAATAATATCAGAATGTTACCAATGTAATTTTCTTAGAATAAAAACTTTGCTTTTTGAGGGTTTTATGATTTAAAAAACAGTAACTGGGGACCTTAATTAGCTCTGTAAACTTATACAATTCTTCATAGTAGTAATATCAACCATAGACTTTGCACTAAAATGTCAATACCAAAATTCCTCAATTTCATTCAAGATGCTTGTTCGTTCCGATTACTCACCTTCAGGAGTTGGTTGGTTTCGCTCACTCGCCTTTCAGAATGTTTATGTGGGCCTATGGGTGCTGCACTTTGGTAATTATTTTTGAACTTCTTGAATCTGCATCACGTTGATTCTACTTCTTAGACTAACAGTTGAGAGCATAATTTTAAAAATGCTTTCGTTTTAAAATGCAATTACAATTCTTCAAATTACTTACTTATTTTATAATTTGATTTTACTTTTATCTTTTTAACATCAATAATTACCGGTATAAAATATAATTTTAATATGGATACATTTTTGTTAAACATTTATTAATAAAGTAAGTGGCTACTAATATGGAAGGCCATATTGATTATACTGACTTTTTTACATTAACAGTTATGATGGCTGTTTCTAGCAACTATTTTGTTTTGATAATTTACTCCTTAAAAATAATGTTAAGCTTTTTTTGAATTGTAATTAAACAAATTTACGAACTATAATTTTTTAACACTAAGTTTTCGTTAGAACGTATTTAGAGATTCGTGTACATACATACACATATACCCTACTCTTCTTTATATTATTCCAGGAATGCTGAGGGATGCTGGGATAAGATCAGTAAGCAATCAAGCACGCCCTCTGTTGGTCTACCCGCAATTGTGTTTGTTCTCTTCCCCGATTGGTTGCCACATTTGCACTTCTCCTTGATATACACCTCAGTTTTGAATTAATGATAACCATGGGCTCCTTTTATCATCATTTTTTATCATTGTTCTCTAAGAATGCAAATATATTTTTACTTAATTACCGGTATTTTCGTAAGCCAAGCCAGAGATGAAAAATATAATTAAAATACAAACATGTTAAACAAATTCAAAGAGCAAACAGTTTTTGTATAAACATGAATAATAAGGTCTAATTATATTTTATTCTCTGCAACTTAATAAAGAATAAAGTATGAAAATACTAAACGTCTCAGCAGACCTGCGAACTCAGCGAATTTACAAATTAGTAATATTAATTTTGGCTAGATAAACCTGTAAACAAAAAATCATTACGTGCTCATAAATAGGGAAATTAATGTCTTTTCTCCTTATGATAAATATAGGGAAAGAGTATGCAGGTATGCTGCCATGTTAAACATTAAAATTAGATTTTAAGAAAAGCAAATTTATTTGGACCATATGAAGCCATATACTAAGTTTCATCAATATCTGTCCATAAATAAGAGAGTTTGCCTATTCTCCTTAAGATTAACATGGGAAAAGAGTATGCAGGTTTGCTGATATGATAAATAAAAAAAAAACAAGATTTTTTACCATTAATGGGTGAATCTTAACCAAATGAAGCTAAATACCAAGCTTCATAAAAAATATTGGTTCATAAGGAAAATATTAACACATCCTTATTCTCTATAAGATTAACATTGGAGCCACATAATAAAATGTGCTGTCCTTAGACTTTTTAATATATCTGTCACCAGTGGAGATAGAGCAAAGCTTCAAAATACTAAATTGAGTGTTTTTTAAGCTTAATCCAGTGGTGAAAATAAAAGTTGAAAGTTTTTAAAAATTAGGTATGAAAAATGTGAAAACCCCATTTTGGAGGTACAAAATGCCCCAAATTTACCTCTTCCGGTAGGTCGATATATTTGGTTTACGAACTCATCCGAATAAAGGTAGAATTACATATCTAACAAATTTGGTCTCGTCCGGACCATTTGTACAAGAGTTATCGTGTCTATGGACACACACATCTATATTTTAATGACTATTATTCATAGTCTCTGGGCACCTCAAAACGAAAAAGTAGCATGGTCCCTGGCTTAAGTATTACCATGAGACCTACAGTAATAACTTATTCCCAATGGAAAAATTCGCTAAAAAGCTTTGTTGCTGTTTTATCGTGAGTAGATTGTGGAGAGTTCTGTTTCGTCGAATATATTAATAGCGTTGAAACAATCACTGTAAAAAAATAGGTTTTAAAATATATTTTGTGTACGTTCAATTTATGTGTATACTCTAGTCATCTGTAATATTGAATGTTGTTTTTTTTCTTTACCGTAAGTTGACCCAATAGTAAATAAAAATATAGATTGCATACTAATTTGTTACTATCTACTTAACAAGTTTTAGCTAAAAAATGCTTCGAGAATTACTTAAAAATACCATTAACTAAACTGAATATTAATTTTATATAACAATGTTGTTTTCTTACCAGATTTAAAAGCTAACACTACTAGATACAATGACATTCAACTTACATATTTTCTCATGTGTACTTGAATAAAATAAAGTTCATAAAGAATCGAACGAAGTATCTGGAATATGCTACAGGTTACACATTAACTGAACTATCTTTAGAAAAAAAATTTTCTGTTAGGTATATTGAAATCGTAAGTTCACACTGTCTATTAGACTTCAAAATAGTGTATTATTATTATATTAGACATCAAAAGTTAAGAAATGTTTTCTAGGTAAATAAATTAAACACAAACCTACTATTGGAGGAATTCTGAGGAATAATGAGATAAGATCAGTAAGCAATCAAGCACGCCCACTGTTGGTCTGCCGTAATTGTATTTGATCTAAGCACCGATTGGTTAGCACATTGCCGCTCATCTTTGATATACCTCTTAGTTTTGAACAGGAGATAACTGTACTATTTTAAATACAAATTTGTCTAAGAATTGAACTACTAAGTACATTAGTACTGGGTTTTCACAATAAAGTGAAAACTGTATTGTAACTACTGTCTTAAACTATGAAACAAGCAAAGTTTGTAAAAAAAAATCGTTATAGGTTTTTTTATTTTTTGTTATAATGTAGGGTTTTGAGGCTATTAAGAATACATTGGAGCTAGTCCCATGCCAGGGTAAAAGCTTGTTTCCGTCTACAGCCATTTATAACTGCCATGTTAAGAGTCATCTTCACCCCTGGGCCAGTAACCTATTGTTGCCCAGTCGGCAATGTTAATCATACGGCTTTTATGCTAAAACATGGTCTTGTATTCCCCTGTTTCGGACGCAGTTTTTCAACCAATTTTCTTGAAATTTGGTAAGTGTTTAGTTGAGTAGTTATATTAGGTTTCTCATACCTTGGAATTTTGAAAATTTAACAAATATTACTCTCTATGACGTCGCAAAGTAACTCGATTTTCCTTAGTTAATATTTCAAAATTTAGTAAAATTTTCAAAATTTCGAGGTATGAGAAACCTAATATGAGTATTCAACTAAACACTTACCAACTTTCAAGAAAATCGGTTGGAAAACGGCGTCCGAAACAGGGGAATACAAAACCATGTTTTAGCATAAAAGCCGATTGCGCAACAATGGGCTACTGGCCCAGGGCTGAAGATGACTCTTAACCTAATGGACATTTATGTAGCTACCTCAGTAAACAAAATCAGCTAATAACTTTAAAATAACTGTGGGTGGGTACGCCGATGATATCGCAGCTCTCATTGCTGCACGCAACGTTGAGCTGGTCCAAATAAAGTTGAACAGAGTCAAGCGTGTGGTTAACACTTGGATGTCCGATCACGGTCTCTCGCTTGCTGTCAGTAAGACGGAGATAGTGATCCTCACGAAGAAGAGGATCAACACCGTCGTCCCGTTCTGAGAGGGAAGGGAGGTGGTCCAATCAACTCGTGCTGCCAAGTACCTCGTGGTTATGGTGGACACCAAGTTAAGCTGGATGGATCAGATCTTCTGTACGGCGGACAAGGCCGCTAAGGTAGTCATTTACCTTAGTAGGCTGATGGCCAATGTCGGGGGTCCCCAATCCAGCAGAAGACGTCTGTTGATGTCCGCAGTCCAGTCCGTGCTTCTTTATGAAGCAGAGGTGTGGGCAGACGCTCTAGGTAAAGAGTTATACATATTGCGACTCGCCCGGGTTCAGCGTCAAGAGGTGCTCTGGGTGTGTTCTGCCTACCGGCATATTCCATATCACACAAATCTGTACACGACGTAACAAAACACGAACCTTGGTATGTTTATTATTCGTGTCCCTAGAATGGACGATAACTGTTTCATAAAATATTAAGATTGACTTTTCAAATTAAAATGAAGTAGCTATTAAGGAGAACAATATGTAACTGTATTATTAAAACAGTCACTATGATAAAAAATATTGCTTATTAATTTAATCTGAATTTATATTTCAGTTAAATACATCGTTTCATATGTTTGATTTGAAATAATAAGTCTCAACACTATAAAACTTTGTCAGTGAGGTTTAATACCGGTCTTCTGTCAACGAAAGCCCAAACGTATAAATGGAACCGTAAAATCGACAGAATCTGTCTAGTGACTTAACTTCCGTGTTAAAACGACGATCGGGCCGCGAAACGCCCAACAAAATATAACGGTCATAAATAGAACACTAACACAACATTTTATTAGACATCCGAAACAGAACAGTCCGGAAATCATCAATTTAACTTATATATTTTAGTGATATAACATTGGACAGGTTGACTATTTTGTCTATTTTTTCTGCGGGAACACCCGGGGCTGATCATATCATTTCCGGAATATCGCGGCCGGATAATCCGGCGGCCGAGCCATCAGAGGCCGGACTAGGGGGTTTCTACTGTGAGGAAAATAGAAATAAAATTTTATAAAGTGCTGGTCCAGTTAGATTAATTTCAGTAAGAAGCAGTTTGAACTATAACTATTGAAGTATTGTTGATATAAATTGTATTAAGTAAGGTTTAATTTAATTTTTTTTTTTTGGAAAATTAATTTATTATCGAAACATGTCACAGTTTGATAAAAGATATTCAGTTTATTTATTAATATTGCTTGATTTAATAATACTCCCTCAATGTGGACCCACATTTAATTATATATTTTAGGTTATATGTATGATACTTTATTTTAGGGTAATCAAGATGATCAGTTGCCACAAAGGAGAGTCACATGCCAATCGCAAATAATTGAACCATCGAGAAAGATTATACCTTTAAGAAGTGACCACTTTCCACTCTTTAAATAATTATTTTAAAAGATTTGATGCTCAGTTCCTCAGAATTTTATAAGTTTTTTTATTATTTTTTAATTTTTTTAAAGGAATTAGCCACTTATTTACATTTTGATAACAAAAAATTTAATGGTATATATATAGTATATATACCTTCAAAAAGTAAAAGTTTTTTCTGTACCGATTAACCAACCTTAACTGATTTAACCACAATGATTCGGTAAATATTATTCCTTCACTGACGTCCTAAAATCTATGTATAAAATAATATAATTATGAATATTATTTTTGTTTACAATGATAGCAAATAAGTTTAATATTATATTACAACATATATAAGTTTCAAATATAATTTCTTAACAAATATATTTTCAGTAAATATTATAAATAGTAATGTTTCCTACCAATAAATTAACTCCTGGTTTATATATAAAAAATTATGCGTACAAATAACTATTTTCATATATGTCTAACTTCTACTTATTCTATTCTACTTCTTTTTAAAGGGTGATTTCAATAAAGGTTTGATTTGACAAAGGAAAGGACGAAATTGCTAAATATTGAATTGAAAGACGGTGCTTTTTTAGTAATAACGGGTTTTATATTGATTTTAAACTAGTTTGGTTTCTCGTTGTATGATATGAATGAGGATATTGAAATATTTTTATGAGTGCTAATTTGTTTTTGAACTAAGATATGTAAATAATAGATTCACTATTAAATATAATAATGTACGTATCTAACAATTTATAATATTAGGAACTTTGATCTCCTTATGATAGACTACTTTATATGATGTTAAGAAATATATTGAAGTAAAATGTAATATATAACTGTACTGTGGAATCCTGCTTATGTGTTACAATTTTGTGGATTATGATCAAAAAGGGGGAAGTATAAAACAATTAACAATGATATAAAAAGAAATTGCGCATTCGATAGTTCACTAAGATTATTGTTTTAAAGTTTTTCATAAAACCTTCAAATAAGCTTAAACTACTAAATTATCCTTAATTTTTAATAGCTACTTTATGTCAAATAGTCGTAGATAGTTTTTTTTATTTATTTTTTGAGGGTATATGCAGTATGTATTCAGATGTGATTTTGGGTAGAGTTTCTATAAGGCCTAGAAAACGACAAATCAACAGACTAACACGATAAAAGAAATATAAGTCATCCTCATCCATACAATAAACTAGTGCATTTTAGTGTCTACAGAGAAAACTACTGAACAGATCAGGGTCATTTTTTGTGAATGGATTTCTTATGGCCTTAGGATAAAAATGCCAGAGGAAGGCTACATAGGATCAAATGAATCTCTTATAATGATAGGGAAAATATTGAGTCCATGAGAAAATGCCTTACAACTCCGTGAAATAAAAAATAAAACTTATTTAGAAAAATCTAGACTTTATTTTGTCGATTTTCTTTCCTCCTACGGGGTGATCGATATCGTGCACTAAAATTGGACACTAGAATAGTTCTTATAAACAAAGCACACAACTTTAAATCTATGATTGTTGACAGATAAAAAACAAAAGCATGAACAATAAATATACATTTTTTACAGTATAATAGTGTATGCTTGATTTAAATCTTGACTACAGTATTGTATAAAGGCTTCTTACGTATCATTTATGATTGCATTTTATATATTATAAATTACAACTTATAGATTTAATTTGTTAATATACATTTTAATATTCTAACCATTAGAAAATTAAATTTTAGTTTTGAAATAAAATCAACTATAAACTAAATCTTTTAATTAAAAACACTCCTTACCATATTTTAGTTAAAACAATAAAAATATGAATTCGTATAATTAATTAACATTTATCTTACTAAGATGATTTTGTGGGCTTGCAGGGTTTAGTGTATTTAACAATTACTTTACCGTTAGCAATAATATTTAAAAGGAAGTAAAAATTGTGAAGATATCGAAGATTAACTATGAAGATATTAGAAAAGACATGAAAAGAAATACTAAGCGTATGAAAATGAAATAGGAAAATCTCAAAAGGAGACTGAAAAAAACGGAATATTTTTTAATACTTATTTATGGATTGTAAAATTTATAATAGTGTTTGGCAAGACAAAAGGAATAACATAAAGGGAATTATGTAAACAACTCTGTTATTATTATCTTCGGTTATTCAATTCCCATTCTATCTGTAAAACTATTTCAAAGATTAGATGATAGTTGTTTCATAAATTGTTTCATTGATAAATAAAAAGAAAAAAATTAAAATTAATAATGCTTTAAAACTTATAAAACATAAAATTGCATAACCAAACAGCATAAAAATTACCAGCCATTTTTCTCTAGTTGTTAGTTTGTTATAAAATATTCTCAAGAAGTTGGTGTAATTAATTTTTATAATAATAATTTACAACATGGGAAAACCATCAAAGTTTCTTTGACAATTATTAAATAATTATTTAATTGGTTTTAAGTAATAAATGTAATGTTTTAAGATAATATATTAAAATCTGAATTTAGTGTCCAAATTATTATTAGCTTACAATTGACCCATAAAGGGAAGTATGGTTTTAGATAATAAAAGTCTTCTTTTTTTAAACTGAGGTTGCCTGTAAAAGAATAATATATTCCTAAAAATAAAGCATTTGTTGTTTGTTATAATACATTTTTCATTTACAATTGAATGTAAAGTGAGGGTTTGTCATGTTCATAGTTAACACCCAAGATCATTATTAAACTTCTTACATAATAACATTAAAATAAAAGTTTTTAGAGGGTATTTTCCCACCATAACTTATTATTCTAATACATAAGTATATTGTTCAATAAGTTTGGCACCACCTTAAAAAAAATTTCAAAAAATGTTTACCTCCAATCAGGCTTTTGCCTTGGAGGCATTTTCTCAAAAAGCATTAAACAAACACAATCTTTTAAATATACATACTAATATAGTGATTATGTCAGCCTGGGTTTATATATGAATGTATGTGTATTTATATGTATGTATGTGTGTGTATATATATGTGAATAAGTATATGTGTATATATGTATATATATAGGAATATAATGTATGTAAAAGGTATATTAACAAGTGTTTGATCTGTAAACTATGTATTGTTATTATGAGAAAATAAAGATTTATTTATTTATTTATTTATTTATTTATTTATTTATAATTTGTTTATTAAATGTGAGTTTTTTTACTAAACTCCAATATAAAAAAAATAGTAAAAAATCTACCTAGCTCTCTAAATTTTTCATAAATTGTTTAAGCATTATAATTTGATATGATATACAACAAACATAGACAATATAAATTGAGTTGTGGTCAACATTTGATCATATAGTTAATTTGAGTTTAAAAACAATTAAAAATCTAATTATTTAACTAGTTGAGAGCGTTTGTTGTATTGCCTCCGCTAAATCTCCGACGAAGCAGTTCCATTAGCGTGGTCACAGGATTTATCGTTTCAATTACTCTCTAGAAGTTTCCGCATTTATGTGTGTGTCACTTTGCTGTGTTGTCTAATTTTTAAGCCTGCACTACCAAAAACTTTTATCATTGTTTGTTGATTGTCGCTATTACCACGCTAAAGAAATAAACCTCGTTGTGAAAAATGAGGTATTTTAGATTATTCCGCAGTTGAAATAAGTTTTTTTAGTACAAATATATTGTTTGATTGAGAATCGTCTTACGGATAAGTGTGTGTCAAAACCTAAACAAATAAAACTATCAGCGATACTTACTTGTTAATAGTTGGGAGTTGTGATATTTTACAACACGGAACATGACTTGCAAAATCAGAAAAAAGTAAAATTCCAGGAGTGTAATATGAAACCACATTTTGGAGATTTTTAAAACGGAAATTATAACTGGAATCGTGACTAAAAAAATTAGCAGAGTATTTAAGGACTTCACCAAATACATTAACATTGGCGTTTTCCATCACAGCTATTCTATGTACATTTCTCCGATTTATATCATGATTGGTACTATACAGAGTGTTTATAAAAGAATGCCAGGATTTTGAACGGGCTCCACTGAAAAAATCTTATTGATACTTAATCGATTACATTGTCAAATTGAAGAGGAAAAACAAAAGATTGTTGATACCATGATCAGTTTTAATGTAATTTCTATTAGTTGATCTACATCATACAACAAATGCCAAGTGTTTTGTAGCATATATATCTATGGTTACGTTTGTGGTCGCTGATGCCATTGGCTTCTGCAGATGTCTGAGCCTTGAATGATTTCTACATACACAATATTCGTTTCATTAAGATGACTGTAGTGCCAAAGGTGAACTACATCCCTAAAGAGCAATGGTGTCAGTTTCTGCGACATCCGTGGATGTCGTCACATAATTTTTGTTGGTTAAAAATTTGTTAAAAAACAAACATTTTACTCTTTGTTACCTGCAAGTGTTGCGAACAAAAAGTAAACTAGGGTAGACTTTATGGTTTTAGATTTACCGTGATTGATAATTATTAATTTAGTCATTACCTAATGGTTTGTTATTAACTAATGATCCAAATGTAAAATATAGTAATATGGTGTCGTTACGATAAATATCGTACCCATGGCAGGACTGCTTAGTTCTCTTTTTCAATCAGCTGTAAAATGGTAAAAGTAACTGGTAACTTTACTCCCATTTCGGTTTTGACGCTTCATATGTGGAACACAAAACATAGCTATTCAGCAGACCTTTCTAAGAGTTATGCTTTTTCCTCTACAGACCTTGCGTTTAATGAACCCTAGAAAAAAGTCCAAATGCGTCAAATGAGAACTCCTGGACGGACAGGAAACATGCGCAATCCTGCCAACCACTTCATTTTCATCCATTTGGAAATCTGTGGTTTGACTTGTCGTGTTTCATCCCAAAGTCAAGGTGAACGTTTGAGCCCATACAATACAACAAAGAAAACATACTTGCTTTTACTTCAGGATAACTTTTAAATCGTTTAGTCATATTGAAAATTTTTTTAGTATCACCTGTTAAAAATCCCGGCATTCTTTTGTAAACACAAAATATATTTTTTTCTCATGGTTCAAAAAAAAAAAAAAAATAAATAAATAAATAAAGTAATTATTAAAATACATTTTGATCTAATGTTTAAAATGGGGGTTTAATTGGCTTAATCACTAAATATGCAAATAAGCAAAATTCTTCACTAAATATAAGCAATGGCTTTGGGACGCAATTTCAAGTTAAAGTTAAGATATAAAGAAATGAATTGCCTCATAAAAATTATACATAAATGTTTACAACACTATCTGACTTTTAATCTTAGAATTAAAGAAAGTATATTGTTAATCATAATAATTTACAAAAACAAAGATGTATCTTTTATCACTAAATAAAGGAAGGCAACCGGAAAATAAATGTTTTTTAGGCGCAAACTAAATGATTCCCAACAGGATTTAATAAGAGAGCTCTGGGTCCAGCTCAGCAATTTACAGAGCATTATGAGAGGAAGGATGTTTCAATATTGGAGCTTTTAATTTAAGTACAAAATATAGTTTTTTTCTATTAAAACGGATGAGTTCGAGTTTTAACGACGAGTATATGTAGTTAGGTAATTGAACTTTATGGTAAACAATTTTATCAATTGCCAATCAATCAATTATGGATTTAGGAAGTATAATTTTTTTTATCTCAGAATGTATAATCATTATGTCAGAATTTTAATCATTTAGAAGAAATTATTGAAAAAGTTTATTGTCAAATTACTAGTATAATAAAATAATTGGAAAATCAATTAAAAACACATCATATTAACCTTCATTTCATAAGTTTAACACAAAAAAATACAACATATATGATGACATGTTAAATTAAAGTTTTTATTGTGAGCTTCTATATATTTTTTCCCTAGTAAATACTTAAGTACGAATACTTAAAATGTATATATGTTAAAAGCCTAACAACAATAACTGTTAAATTTCTCTTTATATTAGTTTTGGATTAAAAAAATATTTCTCTCTGGTACGACAGGTGACATACAATAATGATTTGGATGATTTAAAAACTATTATATAATATAACTCTAAATACTTTAAAAATTGATTTAATATTAAAATATATAATTAATTATTAAGTTTGAAACAAAATACACTAAACTACAACAAATAATAATATATAAATTATTTTAATATTTTACAAACAAGGTGTAGTCAAAACTAAAGAGTAGCACTAAACTTTGTTGTTAAATTATAATACCGAGGAAACATTTATTATTCAGTTGTTCGACAGTTAAAATATCACTTAAATAAAAAAAAAAAAAATAGAAATAAAAACTATAACTATAAATACAGCACTCTTACGGTATCAAAATTTATATTTAATTTGGAACACCTTTTTAGTAAAAAGCTATACTAAGGGTTTAGTCTACTCACAATTAATTATATTTATCAGCACAAGTTTCATAACTGTAGCATTATCTATATATTTAAAACACAAAGTTAGAAAACCTTTGGACATTTCGTCGGTGACTTCTACTGGACCGATTTACATGCGGGTTGTACCAAAATAAACGTTTTCGGTTCTATATTAGCAGGTTTTATTTGTATTTCAAAAATATTCACGTTAAATCTGTTAAAAATGAAAAACAAACTTTTCTTATGGATATTTAACATGGGGAAAAAGCCAACATTTTCAATCCTTTGGACAGTTCGTCTGAGACTTCTACTGGATCAATTTACATGCGGGTTGTACCAAAATAAACGTTTTCGGTTCTATATTAGCAGGTTTTATTCGTATTTCAAAAATATTTACGTTAAATCGGTCAAAAATTAAAAATAAACTTTTCTTATGGAGATTTAACATGGGGAAAAAGCCAACATTTACAATCCTTTGGACAGTTCGTCTGAGACTTCCACTGGACCAATTTACACGCAGTTTGTACCAAATAAAACTTAAACCTTTGTATATTAGCAGATTTTATTTTCTTTAACGTTATCTTACTTCCTTAAATTAAAAATATTGACATTTTCAAACCTTTACAATTTATTTATTTTACACGCTTTCAATCAGCTGTTTGTAAACACACGAGGTATTTAGTCTAAATACAGTGGATGAGCAAGAGCTCATGAAGGATTTGGTTTATTATGGCCAGTACCTAAAAACGTTTACAATTATTATGATGTATTGTCATTTATGAAAATAAAGTTGCTTAATCATATAATTAACGTTATCTTACTCCCTTAAATTAAAAATGTCGACATTTTCAAACCTTAACAATTTATTTAATTTTACACGATTTCAATCAGCTGGTTGTAAACACACGTGGTATTTGTCTAAATACAGAGTGGATGAACAAAAGTTCATAAAGGATTTGGTTTATTATGGTCCAGTACCTAAAAACGTTTCCAATTATTATGATGTATTATCCTTTAAATGGAAAGAAAGTTGCTTAATTATGTAAAATAACTGATTACTTTAAAATTAAGACTAAATTGTATAGGTTTATAAATTGCTCACATTTGTATTAAAAGATCCGGATGTATCGGAAATTCTTTGTGCAATCAATTTGTCGTTTGCAACATTGTAATGCTTTACATTTACTCCGCTTAACAACAGTATTTGTGGCACAGACGGTAGCGTGACATACTCCAAATCAGACGGCCCGGGTTCCAGACCGGTCTTCACCATTATAGTTTTTTTAATGTGTCCAATAATGGCGCCACTAATACATGTTTTACTGATGATACCGATATTTATTTTAAGCAAAATAGATACATTAAAATATTTTATAGGCCTGTTCAAACTCTCAAAAAACTTATTTATTAAACTAACAAGTTTACAAATTGATAGTTTAGGCTTGCTTATTTTTTGATGTTTTTAACTAATGTAACACTTTGATTAGGCTACTAAGGTTTAGGCCTAAGTAAACAATCGATTTTTTATGTTTATAAAATACTAAAGAGTGTCTGGGTTACTATGTAAGGGTGCAGCATTATTGTTTTTAAGGAATATGCCTATAGGCCTACTTTGACAGACACTCCAACAAAAATTATGTAATTTTATGTGAAATAAATTTGTATTTTAAATTTGGATAGTTATTGAAACTTGCACACTACAGCATAAATATTGCGATATGAAAGTGGTTATAAAAGGTTTCTATCCTACCGTTCTATCCTACTCTAATAAACCAATATTTGTTAAAGCCAACCATCATAAGTTACAACACTCTAGGCCTTTCCTAATTCTTGAAAAAAAACTCTTAAGAACAATTTATCCAATAGGCCTACAAGTGGATATTGGTCTACTTATTTCTGATGTTGTTGAACCTAATAGAACGGTTCCCTCAGGCTAATTAGGTTTGCGCCTACCTAAACAATCAAATTGACATGTTTATAAAATACTAAAAAGTAGGGCCTATAAGTACAAGCATGCAAGATTATTGGTTTTATGGAATAGGCCTACTTTTCCGACGCTCCAACTAAAATCGTAGTATTTTCTGTAAAATATATTATTTTTATCCCTATGGGAAAATTCCCTAAAACTCATATCAAACTAACAACTGTAAAAATCTTAAAAATTACTCCGTAAATTTGCTTAGTACGCACGTGTGTTCCGACGGGGGATATTTTATTAAATTTTATAGTTGCTTTTATATGTTAGCTAACGTAAACAAGTAATATTTTTCAATTATTTTTACTTAGGAGTTTTCTAATTAAATTGATATTAACAATTAATTGTACTTTATAATATAAATATTATTATTTATTATAGTCATAACTAGATAAAAATGTAGAATTGAAATCCCTTGATGGAATTTACAAACTAACAAAAATTACAATCATTATACAAAATTTTTCTTTGCTATAAAAACATTATAATTATTAATTCTAAATAAGGAAGATTTAAAAGAAATATGTTCTTACAATAATGAGTATACGACACGGGATGTTTCCTACCATTAGCATATAAATTACTACATTCAGCCACCTCAGAAACCTTTTAAATGTCGTTCTGATGCATGCTTTATTTTATTCCTAGATACAAACTAGCATTTTTTTATAGTGAGTGTTTGATAAATCGAAAAGATTACTTTGTAATTAATTAAAATGGTTCTCTCTGTCACCAAATTTAAGAATAAGTAGTAAAAATCAGTGTGTTTGCATTTGTATAAGTAAAGCGTTCATATTTTATGTACAATACAAGTTGGTATAACAAACTTCCTCTAAAGGTCCTAAAATAAAATTGAAATCTATAAATAATGAGAGTAACAATCTCTACGCCTGTACATTTGTGAATATCAGATACGTGAGACAAATATTGAATGTTAAAGAGAGGTCCCAGATTATGCTGATGGAAATCCGATAATATTACACGTTTTATTAAGCTCAACTTCTCTCAAAACTGTATTAAAATAAGTAGTATGGCTTTCTTCTTATATCTTTGAGACAATATTTCGTAATACACGCTAATCTTATCTTGTTATTATGCCATTTTCATAATCTATGGTTAAACTTATAAGTAAATATTAACTATAATAGTGTCGTAATCATAAAATTACACGATATACTATTTTCATGATTAAGTAATGAAAAGTAAACAAGAAAAAATAGATAAATTTTCATAATAAAGATTACCACGGTGAATAAGTACAAAAAACTCTATATAACATTATCTTTAATTAAAATAAACTTTTAAAATAGTGTGGATACAATAAAGTAAGTATACATATAAAGCTATAATATTGTAATATATTTAAAAGAATTGAAATGTAAGTAAAGGCAACTGTTTGAAAGAATCAAACTTGCACACACTTAAAGAAATGTAACAAGTTAATCATTTTATTAATAATCAGATATGTTCCATTAACCGCACTGGCGTTAATCATACTTATTAGTATGATTATTAATATCATAATATTATTAATTATTAATCATTATTATTATTATAATAACGTATTATTAATAATAATAATACTAACAACGTATGATTAATAATATCATACGTTATTAGAGTTACGATTTTGTATTAGAATTTTAACTTCCACGTTTCTTTTACTGAATGTTTTAAAATTACTGTATTAATTGACACATAATATAGATAAAAAAAGAAACTGTGACGTCTGAAAACAAATAATGACAACAGTTAGGATCAATCTGAAAGGAAGACATTAAATTTCAATTTGTTCCAACCTCTTAGATTGTCGCTTGGTTCATTACCTTTGTTAGATTGCTCGTCACTCACTCAGGCTTTTTGTGAAAGAAAATCGATCCTTTCTTTATAGCGTTTTTAATTTTAATATTGCAAGTAATATGTGAAGTTTTTGGGTGAATTGTAAATCTTAATATTTTTACAAGTTTTCATTATTAAAAATTCAAACGATTCCCTTAAGAATAAATTTAAAACTTTTACGTACGTTGCACTTTAAGTAATTAAGTCAAACAAAAGTTATATGATTTGTAACTGTGAATATAAAAACAATACAATTTATCATTTGGAATTATCCATGACAGTATTTTGTGAAAATTTAATAACAACAGTTAAACATTTTCTTGTAGGGATTCGTTTTTTTCGAATTATTAGTTAATTAATTAGTTTTAATAAGAACTTTAAACAATATTAAACATGAAACTTTAAAACAATACTAGTTGTTGCCCGTCGATACTCGACGGATATAGCTCCATTAGTGGTAAATGAAACGCTATAATAGTACAAACATGTAAGATAGTCTATAAAATGCACTTCTTTGAACTGCCATACCAAGAACAATAATATATTTTACAGAAAATACTACGATTTTAGTTGGAGCGTCGGAAAAGTAGGCCTATTCCATAAAACCAATAATCTTGCATGCTTGTACTTATAGGCCCTACTCTTTAGTATTTTATAAACATGTCAATTTGATTGTTTAGGTAGGCGCAAACCTAATTAGCCTGAGGGAACCGTTCTATTAGGTTCAACAACATCAGAAATAAGTAGACCAATATCCACTTGTAGGCCTATTGGATAAATTGTTCTTAAGAGTTTTTTTCAAGAATTAGGAAAGGCCTAGAGTGTTGTAACTTATGATGGTTGGCTTTAACAAATATTGGTTTATTAGAGTAGGATAGAACGGTAGGATAGAAACCTTTTATAACCACTTTCATATCGCAATATTTATGCTGTAGTGTGCAAGTTTCAATAACTATCCAAATTTAAAATACAAATTTATTTCACATAAAATTACATAATTTTTGTTGGAGTGTCTGTCAAAGTAGGCCTATAAGCATATTCCTTAAAAACAATAATGCTGCACCCTTACATAGTAACCCAGACACTCTTTAGTATTTTATAAACATAAAAAATCGATTGTTTACTTAGGCCTAAACCTTAGTAGCCTAATCAAAGTGTTACATTAGTTAAAAACATCAAAAAATAAGCAAGCCTAAACTATCAATTTGTAAACTTGTTAGTTTAATAAATAAGTTTTTTGAGAGTTTGAACAGGCCTATAAAATATTTTAATGTATCTATTTTGCTTAAAATAAATGTCGGTATCATCAGTAAAACATGTATTAGTGGCGCCATTATTGGACACATTAAAAAAACTATAATAGTGAAGACCGGTCTGGAACCCGGGCCGTCTGATTTGGAGTATGTCACGCTACCGTCTGTGCCACAAATACTGTTGTTAAGCGGAGTAAATGTAAAGCATTATAATGTTGCAAACGACAAATTGATTGCACAAAGAATTTCCGATACATCCGGATCTTTTAATACAAATGTGAGCAATTTATAAACCTTTACAATTTAGTCTTAATTTTAAAGTAATCAGTTATTTTACATAATTAAGCAACTTTCTTTCCATTTAAAGGATAATACATCATAATAATTGGAAACGTTTTTAGGTACTGGACCATAATAAACCAAATCCTTTATGAACTTTTGTTCATCCACTCTGTATTTAGACAAATACCACGTGTGTTTACAACCAGCTGATTGAAATCGTGTAAAATTAAATAAATTGTTAAGGTTTGAAAATGTCGACATTTTTAATTTAAGGGAGTAAGATAACGTTAATTATATGATTAAGCAACTTTCTTTTCATAAATGACAATACATCATAATAATTGTAAACGTTTTTAGGTACTGGCCATAATAAACCAAATCCTTCATGAGCTCTTGCTCATCCACTGTATTTAGACTAAATACCTCGTGTGTTTACAAACAGCTGATTGAAAGCGTGTAAAATAAATAAATTGTAAAGGTTTGAAAATGTCAATATTTTTAATTTAAGGAAGTAAGATAACGTTAAAGAAAATAAAATCTGCTAATATACAAAGGTTTAAGTTTTATTTGGTACAAACTGCGTGTAAATTGGTCCAGTGGAAGTCTCAGACGAACTGTCCAAAGGATTGTAAATGTTGGCTTTTTTCCCCATGTTAAATCTCCATAAGAAAAGTTTATTTTTAATTTTTGACCGATTTAACGTAAATATTTTTGAAATACGAATAAAACCTGCTAATATAGAACCGAAAACGTTTATTTTGGTACAACCCGCATGTAAATTGATCCAGTAGAAGTCTCAGACGAACTGTCCAAAGGATTGAAAATGTTGGCTTTTTCCCCATGTTAAATATCCATAAGAAAAGTTTGTTTTTCATTTTTAACAGATTTAACGTAAATATTTTTGAAATACAAATAAAACCTGCTAATATAGAACCGAAAACGTTTATTTTGGTACAACCCGCATGTAAATCGGTCCAGTAGAAGTCACCGACGAAATGTCCAAAGGTTTTCTAACTTTGTGTTTTAAATATATAGATAATGCTACAGTTATGAAACTTGTGCTGATAAATATAATTAATTGTGAGTAGACTAAACCCTTAGTATAGCTTTTTACTAAAAAGGTGTTCCAAATTAAATATAAATTTTGATACCGTAAGAGTGCTGTATTTATAGTTATAGTTTTTATTTCTATTTCTTTTTTATTTAAGTGATATTTTAACTGTCGAACAACTGAATAATAAATGTGTCCTCGGTATTATAATTTAACAACAAAGTTTAGTGCTACTCTTTAGTTTTGACTACACCTTGTTTGTAAAATATTAAAATAATTTATATATTATTATTTGTTGTAGTTTAATGTATTTTGTTTCAAACTTAATAATTAATTATACATTTTAATATTAAATCAATTTTTAAAGTATTTAGAGTTATAGAGAGAAAACAAAAGATGTCAACTTACCATGCATATATGGTGTGCCAAAATGACAAAGTGTAACAAATATATGTGTAATTTAAAATATTTTTACGATTTTTTTTATTTAATAGAAAATTTTGAATTTTATCAATGTAGGTATATGCATGATAAGTTAATTTACTTTTATTTTATTTTATTTAAAACATAAATTTACAATGAATTTTGGTTGAAAAGATGATTCCTTAGAATTAGAACTGAACTTTTCAGAACACTTGAAACTATAATTTTGTCCATTGCTTTTGGTAGTTTGAACGTCTTTCGAAATTTCAAATAGTTTTTATTTAGTGTTCCTCTGGAGCCGAAAAGAAGTCCAATAACATATATATTTTTAATTTTGTATTTTTCCTGAAAATATGGTATTGTTGGCTCGTAAATAGTCTTTTTTTCTTTATCAACTTCCTCGGGCTGTTGAAGATTAGTTTCAAAACGGATAGTGGGGTCAATGATAAATCCTTTATTTTCTCTTCTGTTGATCGCTAGAATATCAATTCTTCTTGTACTCCCACTATCCGAAATGCATTTTATTTCTTCATAAACTTCCCAGTTTTCCTTCTTTAGTTCTTTGGTGATGATACTCCTTACTTCATTATGTCTTTTGTTTACTAGGAGTTCACTGTGCCTGCAGGAACCCAACACATGAGCAAGGGATTCATACTCGTCGCAATGCCTGCAACGGTTTGTGTTGGGTCCTCTGCCAGGCACAGTCCTCACTGCCGCAACATTACACGTCATTTTTAGGCAGTCTCGCCATTCCGAGGAAGATAGACCGTTTTTGTTGTAAACCCATAAATTTGCAATAGGGACTTCTTTATATAGAATCACTCCTTTCCCTTTTTGAGAATGATTGGCCCATATACTAAATTCTTTTTCTTTCAGAAATTTCCTTAAGTGTTTGCCATTAATTTTGCATTTCTCTATGTTTTCAAATTCTGAAATATCTATGTTTAATTGGTTGAAAATTATGACTTTATCATTTTCATAGGAATTTGGAATTAAATTAACTTTAGAATCTTCTAAAATGCAAAATGAATTAAATTGCTGGATGTATGCTTCCCATGCAATCTTCATTATTCCTAGCCCCTTATATTTCCTATCAGAGTATAAAAACCCATTTGGGGTGTCACTCGGTAATTGTAATATTTCTTTAGTGGTACTTCTTATAAGTTTGTCTCCATCTTCAAGGAATTTCTTTGATATTGACTTCAACTTTGCATTTTGAAGGGGGTAAATTAATGTGGGTGCTACATATTGATTTATAATATTTAATTTTTGATCGGCACTTAGGAGGATGCTTCTACTAAGGTTGTTCAATTTATCTGATAGCTTCATAAGAATTCCATTTGAATCGAATTTGAGTTCATCACACAAATTTACACCAAGATACTTAACTTGTTCGTCTTTTCCTATTGATTTAATCTCTTCATTATCCACCATTAACTTAATTTTTGTGATCTGGCCGTTTTCTATGCAAATAGCATGTGATTTATTGAAATTTACGTTCAATCCTATTTCTTTAAATCTGCTTATTGCCATACCTGTCAACATTTCAGCTGATGACTTGCTATTAGCAATTAAGACAGTGTCGTCAGCAAACCCAAGTATGGAAACACAATTTTCGTTCTCGACAAGTCTGAATCCGAAAGCATTGGCAACTTCAGGCTCTGACAGTTCTTGGAGGATAAAGTCTGTCGACATGTTGTATAACAGGGGGGATAATGGAGAGCCCTGAAAAACTCCTTTTGCAATTTTAACGGTTTTTGATTTGTTAAGACCGACTTGGAACTGTGTCTCGTTGTTCAGTGCCAGATTTAAAACGAGTTTCTGAAGTGTGTTTGGCATAGCAGATTTTTTAATAGTTTGTTCTAAATGTTTATGTCCCACACTGTCAAATGCTTTTTGTATGTCAAGGAATATTATTGTAACATCCTGTTTATCTTTATTTGCCTTTTCAAGTGTTTCATCAATTATTTTAATATTAATTTGACATCCGGGTGTGTTTGTGAAACCTCTCTGGTTTTCATTTATATTAATATATTGACGCATATCTTTCTCAATAACTCGCTCGATAACTCGTCTAATCACAGATGTAATTGAAATTGGTCTCCAATTATCTAAATTATTAGGATCACCATTCTTGTAAATTAAAACAGTTCTAGCTTTCCTTAAAGACTTAGGAATGTGTCCCTTTTGCAGCATTCTGTTTAAAATTACTGCAAGTATTTCTGCCACTTTGTCATTTTTTATAGATCTCATTAGGACTCCGTCTGGGCCTGCAGCGGTATCCATCCTCATTTTCTTTACAGCATTTTTAATATCTTCAGCCTTAAATATTCTTTTATAATTGTAATCTGCATCTAATCTCTGTTCAGTTGTCATAATATCTTCATACTCACTTCTGGTGCAGGAGTTTTCTATACTTAACTTGTTACTGAAGTATTGGTGGATATCTTTAATATCAATTGTACACTTCATTTGTTTGTCTTCATTTAGGACTTTTCTCACAGCTTTCCTTCGTTGGTTATAATATAGAAACTGTGTCATCTTGTACTCATATTGAGCTTTTCTTTTCTCTTTTTCCTTTTTTGACTTTCTCATGGGATTCGAATTGTCTTTATACCTTCGATTATGAGGCCTTGGTAACCCTTTTCTTCTGGCCTCGTAATATAACTGGGCCGGATGTTTTGGCCCAGGTAACATATGAATAGCCTTCGCTAGGAATTTCTGGAATCCCTCTACATTCTTATCAAAATCCTCATCACACATCTGACCATTCGCAAATACCTTGACCCAATTTTCAAGGTCTACCTGAAATTCGGGTTGTGATATTTTATTATCAGTCTTCAATGTCTTTTTATTGTTTCTTTTAGGCAGTGGAGAATCGGCTATTGTACAAGTTAAGTTGATATTTTCATCATGTTGACGACTTTGTGACGAGGCATCTTCAGTAGTATACTTTTCAACTATACGTCTTCTACTCTCTTCGGGATGTGCTTTAGCTAGATGAATGTTCAAACCATTTTCTTTGTAGTAGCCTCCACATAATAGACATTTAATTAATGATTTTTCCAATACTTGAGAAGGACCTTGATTTGTCCTTGAATTTTTTAAATGCGTACCATTATTGTTGTTTACATTGTATTCTTGATTTGTGGTATCTAGATAAGGTATTGAAATATCTTTGGTTTTATATAAACAATCCTCTTGATTTTGTGATAAGATTTCAACCAGATCATTATCTATGTCACTGTCATCATCATAAGTATAAATGGGCCGTAAATAACGGGGATCTCTCCCATTTGGAAAATGAATTCTTTGTGAATTATATGTGGATGGTCCAGGTTTTAAGAACATATCATACTCTTTATCTTCAACTGAATTAGGGATACGTAGGCCTAATAGAGAATTGCTGACCATTTCACTAGTGTTATTCTGATTGGTAGGAATGGCCTTTAACTTGTGACTCCTGTTCGAAATGTTACATAGGCCACTTTCCTCAATGGTTAAGGAAAAATCTTTGTGTGAAGCTTTTATATGAGGTCTAAGCCGTGAAAACAATTTTCTACAAACTGGACATTGTTCTTTAAGTCCTATCTCATCACTAGTTGGACCAGGGTTCATTTCTACATCCCCTGAGAGAAGAACTAAAAGTAACAAAACTGCTGCTATCACATTCACTTTAAAACTTCTGGATTTCAGAGCATGACAGCATTGCTTTTGTCTCTTTTCTCGTCGTGATAATAAAAGCATTTGATTCATTCTGTACTGTAATTTTGAGAATTGAAAACTTATGTATTGAAATCTCATTTTATACAAACAAGCTTCCGATGAATTATGTAGATTATAATCTTCACTTAGGTTACACGAGAAAAAAATTGTGATTTTAGAGACATTCAAAATCATAATAAACAAAAATAACAACATATATTTTCTTCTTTTTAATGAATGCAATAACATAGTTATAGGTTAGGTAGTACATAAACTAATTTAAAAATTGGTTGATTGAACAAGAGTGTAAGACTTATTACTTACTCATATTCTTCAGACAAAAACTTCATTTGAATATAAAATTAACTAAACTAGGCCTATATAGAAATATTATACCAATTAATTCAAATTTTTCCGAGATGAAAATTTTGTTGTTGTAAGTTTTGATAGTTTCCAGCTGTTCTCTATTGTAATTATAATATAACTATTATATTATATTATAATATAATAGTTTTTAAATCATCCAAATCATTATTGTATGTCACCTGTCGTACTAGAGAGAAATATTTTTTTAATCCAAAACTAATATAAAGAGAAATTTAACAGTTATTGTTGTTAGGCTTTTAACATATATACATTTTAAGTATTCGTACTTAAGTATTTACTAGGGAAAAAATATATAGAAGCTCACAATAAAAACTTTAATTTAACATGTCATCATATATGTTGTATTTTTTGTGTTAAACTTATGAAATGAAGGTTAATATGATGTGTTTTTAATTGATTTTCCAATTATTTTATTATACTAGTAATTTGACAATAAACCTTTTTCAATAATTTCTTCTAAATGATTAAAATTCTGACATAATGATTATACATTCTGAGATAAAAAAAATTATACTTCCTAAATCCATAATTGATCGATTGGCAATTGATAAAATTGTTTACCATAAAGTTCAATTACCTGACTACATATACTCGTCGTTAAAACTCGAACTCATCCGTTTTAATAGAAAAAAACTATATATTGTACTTAAATTAAAAGCTCCAATATTTAAACATCCTTCCTCTCATAATGCTCTGTAAATTGCTGAGCTGGACCCAGAGCTCTCTTATTAAATCCTGTTGGGAATCATTTAGTTTGCGCCTAAAAAACATCTATTTTCCGGTTGCCTTCCTTTATTTAGTGATAAAAGATACATCTTTGTTTTTGTAAATTATTATGATTACCAATATACTTTTTTAAATTCTAAGATTAAAAGACAGATAGTGTTGTAAACATTTATGTATAATTTTTATGAGGCAATTCATTTCTTTATATCTTAACTTTAACTTGAAATTGCGTCCCAAAGCCATTGCTTATATTTAGTGAAGAATTTTGCTTATTTGCATATTTATTGATTAAGCCAATTAAACCCCCATTTTAAACATTAGATCAAAATGTATTTTAATAATTACTTTATTTATTTATTTATTTATTTTTTTTTTTTGAACCATGAGAAAAAATATATTTTGTGTTTACAAGAGAATGCCGGGATTTTTAACGGGTGATACTAAAAATATTTTCAATATGACTAAACGATTTAAAAGTTATCCTGAAGTAAAAGCAAGTATGTTTTCTTTGTTGTATTGTATGGGCTCAAACGTTCACCTTGACTTTGGGATGAAACACGACAAGTCAAACCACAGATTTCCAAATGGATGAAAATGAAGTGGTTGGCAGGATTGCGTATGTTTCCTGTCCGTCCAGGAGTTCTCATTTGACGCATTTGGACTTTTTTCTAGGGTTCATTAAACGCAAGGTCTGTAGAGGAAAAAGCATAACTCTTAGAAAGGTCTGCTGAATAGCTATGTTTTGTGTTCCACATATGAAGCGTCAAAACCGAAATGGGAGTAAAGTTACCAGTTACTTTTACCATTTTACAGCTGATTGAAAAAGAGAATTAAGCAGTCCTGCCATGGGTACGATATTTATCGTAACGACACCATATTACTATATTTTACATTTGGATCATTAGTTAATAACAAACCATTAGGTAATGACTAAATTAATAATTATCAATCACGGTAAATCTAAAACCATAAAGTCTACCCTAGTTTACTTTTTGTTCGCAACACTTGCAGGTAACAAAGAGTAAAATGTTTGTTTTTAAACAAAATTTTAACCAACAAAAACTATGTGACGATATCCACGGATGTCGCAGAAACTGACACCATTGCTCTTTAGGGATGTAGTTCACCTGTGGCACTACAGTCATCTTAATGAAACGAATATTGTGTATGTAGAAATCATTCAAGGCTCAGACATCTGCAGAAGCCAATGGCATCAGCGACCACAAACGTAACCAGATATATATGCTACAAAACACTTGGCATTTGTTGTATGATGTAGATCAACTAATAGAAATTACATTAAAACTGATCATGGTATCAACAATCTTTTGTTTTTCCTCTTCAATTTGACAATGTAATCGATTAAGTATCAATAAGATTTTTTCAGTGGAGCCCGTTCAAAATCCTGGCATTCTTTTATAAACACTCTGTATAGTACCAATCATGATATAAATCGGAGAAATGTACATATAATAGCTGTGATGGAAAACGCCAATATTAAGGTATTTGGTGAAGTCCTTAAATACTCTGCTAATTTTTTTAGTCACGATTCCAGTTATAATATCCGTTTTAAAAATCTCCAAAATGTGGTTTCATATTACACTCCTGGAATTTTACTTTTTTCTGATTTTGCAAGTCATGTTCCGTGTTGTAAAATATCACAACTATCAACTATTAACAAGTAAGCATCGCTGATAGTTTTATTTGTTTAGGTTTTGTAAAAAAGCGTAAGCAATCTGTAATTTACAAAGTGCAATGAAAGATACATTACAATTATCTCTATATCTATGGCTTAGGATTGTTTAACATAGGCATAAACTTTCATGGGCCTATAAATACATTAAAAAGTATGTTTTATTGATTATATCGTAAAAAACGTTAAAAATACAATATTAATGACTTAAACTTTTAGTCCCAGAGAACTGTCAGAGCTTTGACAAGAGATAAGTCAAATTTACATTCCCTTGGTGTTTGCATACAAATTTGCAGACAGCCTGGTGTTAACATATTCCGCTTCTGACGTGCTTTAGAAGATGACAAATTCTCTCCAACCTCATTCCCTTCTATTCCATGTTAGTTTTATTTTTTTTACTTACATTTGGTTAGTATTGAGTTGGGCTTGTAAGTTCATTACTCAAATTTAAAGATTTATTAGTAAATCATTAACTTCTTGAATCCAAAAGAAATTTTTTATAATCATAATAATGCATATAATAACTTTTAAAATTTACTAATAATATTAATTCAATAAACATTTTGAAACAAAGTACCCCTTTTCATCTTAAAATATTTTATTTAAATAAAATGTTTTAAAATGAAATGAAAAATATAAAAAATCAATTAATAACTTTTAAACACTTTCTCTAGTCAATGTTGCAATATTTTTATACAAATAATATAAGCTTGTAGATTACAGGTCATTAGTATAAAACGCGCTTCAAATAACATTGAAATTAAAGAATCATTTAAACATAACGAAAAGTAAATAAATTCTTTAATGTGGTCTATATATGTTCTATAATGATCAAAGTTGTTTACGTCAATTAAATAAAACCAGTGCACGTGTTGCTGGACATCGAGCTATTTATTTTAATACAAAAGTTCCATTTAGTTCTAAATCAATGTAACCAATCCAATATTGTGAATATCAGTGATCTCCAAAAACTACAGCTGTACGTTAACAGATGCTTAAAATGCTCAAACCAATCACAATGTTATTCTTATGGGAAAATTTCAAATTTAATTTTTGGATATAACTATTATTAGTCCGATTCTCATCAATTTTTGGCGGAAACAACTGAAGACCAAGCCATATCCAATGACACCAAAAACTTGAAAATCGGTTGAGAAATGTAGGAGGGGTTCTCAACACAAAAAAACCTTAGCATATTAATTAAGTATAGATAGATGAAATCAATACAAATCTATTTAGAAAACGAATTATAAGTCAAATATAGGTTAAATGTTAATTTTGAAAACTAGATTAAGGTTGTTGATAACATTTATTCTGATAACTTCATCACACTGGCATTCGACTGTCTTGCGAGCCTCCCAGACCGTCTTGCATAGTCTTGAACGAGCCTCTGAAGCATCGTCCGCCTACTTGGTCAAATAAATACCAATGTGATCTGGGTGATTATTTATCTGTGTCATTGTGACCTGTAAACGTTGTGTCTATTATTTGTACAGCTCGCAAAAGACAAATTTATACTCCCTCTCAACAAAAACAAGAGGTCAAGAGCTTTTTAACTAGAAGCGTACAAACGAATTGGAAATTTAATGATAGAGATACATTTATGACTTTTAAATACGGTTGTAATTAAGTAGCACTTGAAATAATCGGAATTATTTATTCTTTTTATTAATAATTGAAGTCTTAGGTAGTAAATAAAGTACAATTCCACAAATCTACATTTAATACACATCCCGAAATGGAAATGACATGTGAAAATGGTTGTTGCTTAAACATTAAAAATTGCTTAAACATTAAAATGCAATGACTTGTGTTGTATTCTTATGATTTTGGGTTTTGGGAGTATTGCTTCCAATTTAAACACTTTTCAACTTTTCAATTATGTACAATTTTACGTAGACCAATAAAGTTGTCTTAAACACTTTATGAAGAGACATCCAGAGAATCCATCCCTAAGACAGAATCTCGTCAGATGTCGTAGACGTAACTGTAGTTATTTAATTCAGACTTAAAATACTTTAATACTTTAAATACTTAAAATACTTTAATGAAATATATGTTAAAAACACATCTGTTCTATGACTTTTCAACATCCTTATTATATGTTAAAAATTATTTTGTTTAATATTAACTTTTGTGACGCATTGATGTTCTTTAACAAATAATTTTCACTTTGCTATTATCATAAAACTGCGAAACTAAATAAGAAATACCTTTATTGACAGAATCTGTTGAACTTTGACTAAACCTGGCCAGTAAAAAGATTACAAAATTAATTAACGTACAACTAATTAATGTTATGAATAATAAAAAAAAACAATAATTATTGACAGTAAGTATCTTTCATTCGCTTTAAACCTAGGTTTCAGGTAACCTTATGAAGTTTGCACAACGCAGCTTGTAGCAGTACTTTTTAACAACTTCTCCGCCGACCTGTCATTATAACTTAGCAGAATTGGGAGGCTAAAACTCTGGAGCAGGTTCGAAAAACCTCCGTCGTTACTTCCTAACTTACCAATATTGCTTTTACAAAATTTTTTCTTTGCTATAAATTATTTTTCCCAGTCGTAACATATTTGTTGCTAAACAAGTTTACTATAGTTTGTAAAACCTAAAAACATTATTTTTATCTTTTAAGGAAAAAATGCCTAAAACTCTTTTTACATATTTTAAGGAAATTTGTATAACAATTGTATTTTTCAACATGATTTAGCCTATTTTATTGATTTATATCATTTCAAACACAAAAATGAACTAGTTATAACAAGCCCAGGTAAAAAACAAAAAGTTTTTATTCTCACCACAATTAAAAAAAAAAATAGCTATATTAACTATATTTTAATTATAGTTATTTATATTGTATATTACCTTTAACTATATATTAACTATGTGCCTTTAGCTATAATACATGACCAGCCTAAGGTAACTAACCTAACGAGAGATGGCCAACTTACTTTCCTACATGTAAGTAAAATTAATAGTTACATTGCAGCAGAAGATTATACGTTTTACTGTGTTTGCTAAAAGTAAATCGCCAGTTATATGAGAGGTTGGAATATGGAATAATATTATAGATTAAGTTATCTTCACCCTTGGAAAAACACTGAAAACATGCGTTCGTATTCCCGTGTTTCGGACATTGTTTTTGGATATTTATTGGTAAAATTAATGTTTTATTGTAGATTAAGGTTAGATCTAGGTCTCTCATACCTGATATATGAGTGAAAATTAATATTATAAGTACAACAAAATCTTAAAAGTAAGGAAAATTAAATTACTTTGCGACCTCACAGAGAGTAATATTTTTAAATTTTCAAAATTTTTTAATTATGAGGTACCTAATGCAACTATTCAACTTAGCTCTTACGAAGTTTAAAGAAAATCGGTTGATAAAAGGCGTTCGAAAAAGAGGAATAAAATACTATGTTTTGCTTAAAAGCCGTATGGTTAACATTGCCGAATGCGCATTAATGGGCTAATAGCCGAAAGACGAAGATGACCCCGGCCGAACCGTTGAGCACGTCTGCCTCTTATGGGCATTTTGCGCAAGCCCCCGGAAGGATTGGGTATTGAAGGAATAGAAAGGGTGAGACAAGGGACTGTCCACTCATGTTCCAGTTAGGAGTTTTTATGCCCGTCGCATTCCTCACCCCCTGCTGTCTACATATGTTCCAGCTAGGGGTTTACATGCAGTTCGCATTAAAACCCCACTGTCTTGAACATAAATGGATTAAGAAGGAAGGGAAATTGTCATAGTGGACAGCCAAAAGACTTACCACAGTGTTATGACAACTTCGTTTGCTGTACCCAATGTCAACTTTGCAACTAGTATAAACCGGTTTTAAAGTCGTCCTTGGACATGGTGAAACTGTTAAACCACCAATTATAAACTACCCATTGAAATTCTAGATTTTAGGTTATTTTGAGAAGCTGTAAACGTGTTTAACTGTCTTACATATTACATTAGCCAACCATCTTAAATTTATAAGGATATTTTCCCCCCGGATTGATTTCAGACTATAATAACATATGTTATAATACCTCAACCGTCGTCAATCCAACTAGTTTACTAATAATAATAATAATAATTAGCGTATGGCTTTTAGTGGATGGAGATAAGCAATTAAGTGATAGTTCTTCTCGCCTGAAATGCCTGCACTTTTTTGTTTTCTATGCAGGTGGACCAACGGCTTAACGTGACTTCCGAACCACGGGAGCGGCCGAGCGATATTTTTGTCCCCGAACCGGGAATTGAACCCGGGCCCGCTGGGTGATAACCCAGAGCTCTACCACTGAACTACGGCTGCTGCCACTAGTTCACTGATGACCAGACCAGTGTTGGGAACGATGTCCTGTTGTCAAAGCTTAAAAAAAGTTGAAGGAGAATACATAAATGAACATCGTGTTGTCATAAAGTAATCAAAACTA
Organism: Neoaliturus tenellus; assembly: GCA_030545055.2. Classification (NCBI taxonomy): domain Eukaryota; kingdom Metazoa; phylum Arthropoda; class Insecta; order Hemiptera; family Cicadellidae; genus Neoaliturus; species Neoaliturus tenellus. Next base: position 57,468,252 of record CM061532.1, read on the forward strand.
ATATAAACACCGATCACAAAAGAACGAAACATAAAAAATAAAATAAAAAACAATAAGACTGTAAATTATATTGAATCGATGAAATTGCGTGACCGAGCAAAGACACTGGTTCAACATTTTACAAGATTTGACAATGGTACATTGTTCTCGAAACTGTCATCGTCAAAATAGTTTTATTGACGACTATTTATAAACTTAATAGAGTTTGAGTAGGAAATAAATTTGAAGATATAAACTGATTGGTTTTTAATAATAACTTAATGTCGTTACCCAATACATTGTGAATAAACAGCTTGTTTACTACATAAAAATAATAAATACCAAAACATCTAAACAAAGATACCAAATGTACCTTTAACAACTTTTAATTAGTGTTTAATAGCGCAAAATATGTTTACAAATTACATTAAAGGATTTTCAAACTATATAAATTTTAAATTAGAAAAATATATGACTGGAAGACAATATTTCCAGGAATCATAGCGTATAAATGATACGAATTGGACCATAAAGTCAGCCCAATAGGTGCGGACGTTACTTTCTGACCTCGTTCTAATAAATATTGAACAAAAATCCCTGTGAGTAGGCTTCGTGCAAGCTAATTTTAACAGTAAATATAATGAGTTATATTTTTATAACTCATCTATATAAAATAAAAAATTAATGTTAATTAATTTGTTTCTTAAACGTCTATCCCAACTTAATAGCAAGGAAAATTTAAAATGACACCAAACTTAAACGTTCTTACATGCATTTTTTCCTTTAACGTTAGTTTTAATATTTTAATCATTTTTATATTTTAGCGTATTCTTTTTTGAAATATTTTTTACATTGTCTACCAAGTTTTAATTTTAACTATTTTTCTATTTTATTCTATATCAAATATAGAATAAATTTGATTCTGATTTTTTTATGTCCAAACAAACTTTCATAACAAAGACCAGCATTTATTATCCTTTGTTTAGAGTTAATTTTTGATAGTGATAAAAAATTCTGGTGATGGTGAGATTATATTATTGTTTAGGAAATTGTTCCGAACATTTTCCATCGCTGATTAGGAAAAACTATTTCAAGACGTTTCGGGATCTGAAATCTAATCCCGTCTTCAGGTTGAAGAAATACCTAGAACATAACAACGGATACGCCCAAGTTATGTTCTACATGTATCGTCCCCATGAAAACAGATCCCCATCAGATTCCAGATCTGATAAGTCGTGAATTTGTTTTTACTGATCAGTGATAGAATGTTTTAGCAATAATTTACAAAAAAAAAAAAAAAAAAAAAAAAAAAAATTACAATTAACACTCTTTCTCTATATTTTGGTCTTTATTACCTAGTTATGAAGTATGTAAATTAAGTATGGAAATAAATCTATATTGTTCAAATCAGAATGGATAGCAAGTTTAAACAATTTATGAGTATTAATTAATTGTTTCTTTTAATTGCTCTTTTCTTGCTCTCATGGATTGTTAAAATAAATAAATAAATAAGCACCTACCAAAAAGGATAGAAAAAAAATATGTTATTAGTTAATTTTACTTATTTTACTCAGTTTTTTTTTTTTTTTTTTTTTTTTTTTTTGTTAGACAACCACAATGTGATTTAAACTGTACAATGAACGGCTGCGTGGGCGCAGGGCACACCAGGGACCGTTCTATGCAATATTTATCGGGGAATCGGCAAAGTAATGTTCACACCTCTCCAACAGACGGCATTGGATCCTTTATTAAAACTCACCATATTGAAACTCTTGTCTAGGTATTTAAATACAACTTTTGTTTCGCTTGAAATACATTTTCTAACCTGTAATAATTCTTATGGTAAAATAAGTTTTAATCTTGAAAGTAAAATATTTTTGTTAATGTTTGTTACTTCACCATAAATAAACAGTTGTAATTAAATTGGAATTTAAATATTTATTCATTTTAGTGTTAATTTTAAAGATATTTTTAAGGGCTTGCATAGGAGATATGGATAAATTTCAATAATCTTTGTTATGTTCAATATAAAAATGAATTTTGTGGATAATAATCTGAAACTAGAATATTAGTTTTAATTATTACCAATAAATAATATAAGATACATCAACACAAAGAAAAAACTTTAAATAGTAAAAAAATTGCTGTATTAAAGTACAATGGTCAATCTCAGGTGATCCAAGAATAAAGTTGGGATTGATGACAATTCATTTACGATTGCCCTAACCGTACAAAAATCTATTCTAATAAACAAATGACAAAACAGTCGCAAAAAACACTAATAAATTTGACGATTAAGTTTAACAAATCTCTTTATACAAGTTGGGTATCTTGTATCAAATCTTTAACAAACAATTAACTATTGGTTGATTCAAATATAACTACTCATAAGTTTTAAATTAAATAATTGTTAAAGGTTAAAATGTAGTTTTTCATGAGTAGTAAGTTTCCGATAAAAACGCTGATATAACGCTTAACCCTTTATTCACACTAACTTGATTCTTTTTAAAAACCATTCATAGCTAATAAATATAACTTAGAAATTTTAAAATTAGGTACTTAAACAGAAGACCTACAAAATTATATTATTTGAACAATTTTATTTTAGATTAGAATATCAATTAATTGCTTTCTGAAAATATAAGTAAATAAATGTTTCACATACAAAGATTATAAAACAAAATGCCATAGTCCATAACTCAAGTTATTTTGGAATCAAGGGTTAGTCAACATAAGAGAGAAAAGAGCAGTAACCGATAAGTCTTTTACAAACATTTTTTTCTTTAGGTTCGCTGGCAAATATTTCCAGAAAGTCGTTTTTTTATGTTTTTGGCCTTAAACTGATTATTATCCATTTTATCCAAAAATATGTTTTTTTCATTACTAGACAAAATTTATTATTGTACATAGCATATTTATTTACGACCAACTATTACACCCACTAGAGCACAATGAAAAAGGACAACATTCAATAAATAAAAAATAAAACTCCTTATTACGTATTTTAAAATCTTATTTCTATATAAATAAATGATGTTACGATAATTTTAAATATGTATTATAATAAATTTAATAAAATATATTCTCAAAACCAAGTGGTCCTGATACGTCTACAATGGATGAGCATCATCAACAATAAATAGTTTTCTAAAACAAAAGTTTTTTAGACAAACTTAAATTTCCCCTGGTTGAATGTTCTAGAAATCGTATCACATCACATTATTGAGTGGCGTGTAAACAAGGAATCTGTAATTTGCTCTTTCAATCCCTTTAAAATTTCACATTTTATAGTCAGTGAATACAGAAGTCTCTTTTTTTGTTCTTACTTATTGAGTTTAATTCGTTGAGTTTAGGATCATAAATAAAAAAAGGTATACTTACGTTGATTGTTTAAAATCCAAATTGGATGTCAAAATGCATGAAAGCAAAGATTTTATAATTTATTAAGTTTTCCCGTTTTTCATCACGGTATGACGCTGTAATGGTTGGTTGTACAAAAATATGCTTAGAACGAATACTTATATTTTTGTACGGAATAGTTTTTTTTTTTTTTTTTTTGATAAATTTACAGTAAAATCTCTGTATTAAAAATAATTATAATGCAATTAATGTTTTGGTATTATGATAGGTCAAACAAAAAAAACCACCTTATATCGAAGAGGAAAGTTTTGTAAAAATGGTAAAAAATTCATTGAAGAACCGTTGTGACAACATTACAGTCTGCTTGAGCCCATCGGGAAGCCTCTTGTAACCTGTAAGCCGGATGTCTCTTGCCAAGTTAACTTGTTTAAAACAATTCACTTCCCCTTGTACTACTGCCCTAAAAAAGATGGTTGTAAAATATGTTTCTCTGACTTCCCCAACCATGTGTGAAAAAATATTGTAAATTCTAAGGTTATAAAATAGTTTTAATGTTTAACCTTTATTTTCGTTAATTGGTTTAATCCTATATGTTTTTTTTTTTTTTTTTTTTTAATTCGTATGATACGCCCAGAAATATGAAATAACTATATCTTTCGTATTAATGAATAAAAAATTTTCAAGGAATGAAACAGAGGCTTGAAAACATACTGGGCCCAGTAAATATGTAACCAACCACTAAATTAAATCAATTCCTTAAGTAATTTTTGCCACTAGACTTTTTTTTTCTTAGCAGTATACATTTTTACACTTATAATTACACTTAAACTGATAGTGGCGGGTTAAAGGACTTGTATAAACCCATTCCATTGACAATATATCAGTT